>JAWPHD010008661.1:0-112642 GCA_037043455.1 Cyrtodaria siliqua | reverse complement strand
GTAAACTCGATTCATTCGTTACAAAGTGAATTGATACGGTTCAAAGTGAAATGATACGATGTAAAATTTCAAACCATACGACGCAAAGTCATTTGATGACGTACATATTGATTCGATGCGACGTGTAAACTCGGTTCATTCGTTACAAAGTGAATTGATACGGTTCGAAGTGAAATGATACGATGTAACATTTCAAACCATACGACGCAAAGTCATTTGATGACGTACATATTGATTCGATGCGACGTGTAAACTCGGTTCATTCGTTACAAAGTGAACTGATACGGTTCGAAGTGAAATGATCGGGCGAAAACACAGTCGGTGCGATGCAAACGCAATCCGTTCGACAGAAACTGATTTCATTACGTGCAAAGTGAAACGGTGCGACATCTGGCGGCGATATTTGCCACACCATTTGCAGGGTTATTTCCCCTACATAATATATGATAAATCAAAGTACTAAAAGTACTGAGAATGCAAGGTTTGATAGGAAAGACTGAATGGATAATTGCACGATCAAATTTCCATAAATTTTACATAGTTTTAGCCAACTTGGCGATCTTTGGCGACCTACCAAAATCTTAGAGGGTCAATCCATTCCAAATATATTGTGACAAGGATTTGGCAATTCACAGCATTTAAAATTCTGATGGAAATTGTTGCAAATTATTGGGAAAGCATCATAGATTTTAAAAAAAAACACTCTAAGCAATACTACAAGAGAATGTATAAATGGTAATGTGTATTTAAGCATACAATATTTCATGCTTGTGTTTGTAAAGTATTTAAGCATACAATATTTCTTGCTGTTGGTTAATTAAACAATTAAACCTTGTCACTGTTCTTCGAGCTAGCATTTATTGAAATTCTACAACAAATTTATATAAAAACAAGCTTTATAATAAACTTTATTCATTTCTAAGTCGAATTAAGTCAATTAATTACTTGTATAAAGCGAGTAAGTCACGAAAAATAAAGTATTATCGGCATTAACAAATGTCTGTCTTTCGTCCCCGATGTTTTTATCGGCGATTTTCTCCAGTCTAACATCGATTTTCTGCATATAAAATGCAAGAAAAAAAGCTTATTGTATTGTTTCCTTGTATTGTAATTTGTACGCACCCCACTTTCGGAAACCTTAAAAGAAGTAAAAAAACTGCGTACTATACAATGTAAAATACGGTAGCTAGGTAGCTAGATTTGTATTTTTTTTTTTTTAGTTAATGCTACAGTAAAGTTTCTTTTCAATGTGTGGGACAGACATAGAGAAGTTGAATCAACGGGTAGTGCCTCTTGTTAAGTTATTTGTCCTTGCAGCAGAAGAAGTTTTCTAGGTTACGCCACTGAACTTGGACAAGTTCAAAACCAGTTGCATCAGACTAGACACATCAGAGTTATAGCCTTTGATTTTTTAAACAAGAAATCCGTGGATTCACATGTCTCGCCTAACGGGGGCTGGACTTAAAAATAAAACGGTCAATGATGCTTAAATGAGGTTGTAAACATTTTAGTAACTAAAAACAATGGAGTTTGCCGTGTGCTGAGATGACATTTAAGTGCATTTGTTTAAAAGTAAAATGCCATTCTATTAAAAACAAGAGGCCCAAGAGGGCCTGTGGATGCTCTACTGGCTAAAACGGCTCTTACATCAAGGGTTGTCGACATAAAATTCCCATCAGTATTTTTTTTCAAACATTGCAAAAACAACAGGGATAGGATGGCCTTAGATCGCTCACCTGGTAATCATGGGAAATAAGTCTGCTGTGTCTAGTCTGGCATGGGTATTTTTTAATTTGTCCCACTTCTATGAATGAAATTTTATAAAAATGGGGCGGGGTGGTGGGGGGACGGGGTTATATTAGCATTCTAAACAAATATGGTAAAGATCAGATAAAAAAAATGAAGTAACTACAGATTTAACAAAAAAATACAATATAGCATTTTTCAGCAAATCAAGGGCCATAACCTGTCGTTACTTACAAGATCTAGCTGGTTTTCGAACTTGTCCGAGATTTCATTGATATACCGCGATTTGCACAACTAGACATCATACTGAGGCTTCCTGCCACATTTTGTAGAAAGTTTAGGAGGAGTAGCGCCGACAAGAAATTTAAATGTGAAAGTGCCATAACTCCGTCATAAATCAGCGAACTGGGAAAAAGCGCGATATGCACAACTAGACATCTTACCGATGCTTCCTGCCAAGTTTCGTCGAAATCCAACAAGGCTTTAGGAGGAGTAGAGCCGAAAAGAAATTTAAAAGTAAAAATGTCAAGGGGCCGTAACTCCATCAAAAATCAACGAACCGGAAAAAAAAATGAAATAAAAAAAAAATAAAAAATATATATAATTATATAAAATTATTTTTTTTCAAAAACGACAACAAAAAAATCAACAAAAAACCTTGAAAAC
The DNA here is from genome assembly GCA_037043455.1 of Cyrtodaria siliqua. Classification (NCBI taxonomy): domain Eukaryota; kingdom Metazoa; phylum Mollusca; class Bivalvia; order Adapedonta; family Hiatellidae; genus Cyrtodaria; species Cyrtodaria siliqua. The sequence goes on along the minus strand of JAWPHD010008661.1, from coordinate 110,230 downwards.
AATAAACCAATAAATATATCAAATACAAAAAAAAATAAAAAAATAAATAAAAATAATCAAAAAATAAATAAAAAAATAAAAAATTATATATATATTTAAAACAAATTTAAATAAAAAAAATGTACAAATAATAAAAGAAAATATACTAATAATAAAAAAAAAGGCAAAACATCTGGTAAAGTTTGGTATAGATCAGATGAAAAATGAAAGCCCTGTCGTATTAACGAGGCAAAATATATCATTTTTTAACTAAATCAAGGGCCATAACTCCGCTGTTACTAGTCCGATCTGGCTGGTTTTCGAACTTATGCGAGCTTTCATTGATATTAACAATATGTTAAAGTTTTGTAAAAATCGGATGAAAAATGAAGGCCCTTGGCCAGTAGAGCTAAAAATCATCAGCTCCAGAAAGTAGGTCAAGGTCATAGATGAAATCCATGGATCCAAAAAGATGCACTACCCAAGACACAACTATGTCAAAATAGAATATGTTTTCTTCCAAATATTAAGCTATAAATTAGGTTTAAAACATCTAGTGCATAATTATTGTTCATGAGAGAGTGATGTAAATGTAACAATTAAAGTTATCTGCCCTTTGCTTGGATGGTGAAGGTCACATCCACATTTGCTTTGTCACGTTGCAATGTACCACTCAAGGTACAACTATAAGCAAAGAGTGCATACAGTTTGTGAAAAAGTGACCTAAACGCAAAAGTTGAACATAAAAATTATTAAGTTATCTACCCTTTGCTTGGAGGGTCAAGGTCACTTCCACATTTGCTTTGTCACGTTGCAATGTACCACCCAAGATACAACTACAAGCAAAGTTTGAAAGGTCTAGTGCATACAGTTTGTGTGAAAATGACCTAAACGCAAAACTTGAATGTTGACGCCTCCGCCGCCGCCGGAGAAGCAACACCTATGTCCTTTTTTTTCTTCGAATAGGCGAGACAAAAACTGTTTTCCGGCCTTAGACTATTCAAGCCAGTAGAGTGATACAGGCCCTCTTGTGCATCTTGTTCCCGGAAGACTACTTAATACACGCCACTCTGTAAATGACATAATTTTAGACATGGAAGTCATCTTGAGTGACAGTTTGGCCATGAACACAAATCACAAATCTGTCTATCCATCAGCAATTTCATAAAATAATATTCTAGTCTAGATATGAAACAGTTTAATGACAATTGATCACAATATATTTGGAATGGATTGACCCTCTAAGATTTTGGTAGGTCGCCAAAGATCGCCAAGTTGGTGTAAAATTTATGGAAATTTGATCGTGCAAATATCCATACAGTCTTTCCTATCAAACCTTGCATTCTCAGTACTTTTAGTACTTTGATTTATCATACATTATGTAGGGGAAATAACTCTGCAAGTGATGTGGCAAATATCGCCGCCAGATGTCGCACCGTTTCACTTTGCATGTAATGAAATCAGTTTCTGTCGAACGGATTGCGTTTGCATCGCACCGACTGTGTTTTCGCCCGATCATTTCACTTCGAACCGTATCAGTTCACTTTGTAACGAATGAACCGAGTTTACACGTCGCATCGAATCAATATGTACGTCATCAAATGACTTTGCGTCGTATGGTTTGAAATGTTACATCGTATCATTTCACTTCGAACCGCATCAATTCACTTTGTAACGAATGAACCGAGTTTACACGTCGCATCGAATCAATATGTACGTCATCAAATGACTTTGCGTTGTATGGTTTGAAATTTTACATCGTATCATTTCACTTCGAACCGTATCAATTCACTTTGTAACAAATGAACCGAGTTTATACCGTATCATTTCACTTCGAACCGTATCAATTCACTTTGTAACGAATGAACAGACTTTACACGTCGCATCGAATCAATATGTACGTCATCAAATGACTGCGTCGTATGGTTTGAAATTTTACATCGTATCAATTCACTTTGTAACGAATGAACCGAGTTTACACGTCGCATCGAATCAATATGTACGTCATCAAATGACTTTGCGTCGTATGGTTTGAAATGTTACATCGTATCATTTCACTTTGAACCGTATCAATTCACTTTGTAACGAATGAACCGAGTTTACACGTCGCATCGAATCAATATGTACGTCATCAAATGACTTCATGTTGAATTAAATGGCCTGTCATTGAATGGTTTGTAAATGTCAACATTTTGACGGTTATGGCTTCCCATATAGATGTATTGTGGCTTGTAAACACGCCTTGAGGCTTTTCTGCGGTAGAGCTATTAATAAATGCGATAATTTGCTAATTTGTATAGAGGAACAGATTAAATATTAAATGGTTTTGTGGTGTGGTTGCCTGTGATAACATACAGAAGAAAACAGTAATTATTGAGAATGTGGTTCTGTGAATGGGGAGATATTTTGGTATGAGTGGAAGGGTTGATATAAAATAATATGCAAAGGACTAGGTATAATGAGGAGCAAAATTGGCCCCCAATATTGAAATGTTTAAATCACTAAGTTTGAATATTTATTTTAGCTAAGAATGGACCAAACCATTATCAAAACATATTAAAGGTAATTTTGAAAGCTCTTAATGACTTTAGGAGACTCACAAAAAAGCCATTTCTTTAAAAACAATGCATTTTTTGTTCAGTTTCAGCAGTTTTCTGTCAATTTTTGGTCCTGGAAATACAGAGCGCATCCTCGAACACAGCTAGTATTTTGTCATAACAAGTATATAATATAGGCACATCATCAGCCAAAAAACTGTGTGTGCTCGGGCATGCGCTCTATATTTTTGGGATTAAAAACTTGCCCAGAAACGCCCAAAGTCTGCAAAATATGACAAAAGTACCAAAAATGTCATTTTTCGAGAACCAAGTTAAGCCTTCTCGATAAATAAAACAATTAAAAATATCTATTGAAGATAGAATATAATCAGTTTACTTCAACCTGTAAACTATTTATTTTTGCATTTTGAATAATTTGAGGGTCAAAATCACTGTAGGGATCCGTACACCGGATCTTGGTCAAGACCCCGTTCACTAGTACGGAGTTTTGGTCAGCCATGTTGTAGAAAACGTACGGATAACAACAGCAAATGTAGGTTAACCACGTTTTTCTATTATTTTTGTTCATTTTATATGAATAATCAGTATTGCTATATGGTGCGGAAACATTTTCCCGTTCAAATATTACCATACATTGTTGACATATTACTTTAAATGCTACAATTCGGATCAAAGAAAAACAATTGCCGGTGCTGAAAGATTCCCAAAGTACCCTTCAGCAATAAATATCTCATTAATTTTCAAGTTAATGAAAATTTTGAATTGGCAGATTTATTTGTTTTTCCAATATACGTGCATGTTCAAATGTTGAACTTCATTCATCCGAAATTGACCGAGATTCTGAATCGAAACAAAATTAATGTTTGTGTACGGGGTCTTGGCCACTTGTGTACGGAGTACTGCAAATCTTCTCTTTTTACTGTACGGAGTTTTGCTTTCAATATATTGTATGAAACTATGGTTTTAATGGTACTTGCATTACATGTAATACATTAAACATTCATTGAATGTTTGTAAACAGTCAATGTAGTGTTAGAACTGAATCAACGTAGATTTCCTTGAACAGATATAATCATGCGAGCTATATAGATAATTAATATTAACCCATGCCGTTATCTATATCATGTGTTGTCAATGTAGTTTAAGAACCAACTTTACAATTCCTATTAACATGCTTAGGAAAGTTTGACATAATTTAGATGTCAGTATGGGGCATTGAATTAATTTTAACCTGACAGGCAAACTGTTTGAAAAAATACGGTAAGGATTTTCAACGCTTGTGGGACGTATAATAATACTTTATTTAAACAACATTTTATTCAAGTACTGAATGGGATTTGACAACAGGCAATGCCTATGTAAGACCTCTCCCATATCAAGGTACATATAAACAATAAATTCATATCAAACATAACATAAAATGTGGAATTGTAGTACAGTTTGCATATATTGGTTTGACAATTAACTTAGAATCTTTGAAACATGTGTACCGTGATTGTTTAGTATTAACACTTTGTACTGTCAGAAAGAATTTAAGTGAGAAAAAAAAAAGAATCAACAGAAAGAAAATCATACTGGAAACCAATACGAAATATGTATAAAATGTACCGATTATTACAAAATATAATGGTTTTAGTATGAGTTTCTGTAACCAATAGTTAATTTTGGAATTTAAGATAACTGAGAAAACAGACAAACAAAAAAATAAAAATTACAATAAAAAAGGAAGAAAGATGATAATATATAAAACAAAACTTCTAGCATTGTGACAAAACATATCTGAAAATACAATAGTATATACATACATATACTACATATGTACATGTACATACATCTATAATTCTACAAAAATCCCCTGGTACACTTGATGTATTTGTGGACGATAAGTACAATTTCTGAGTTCGTAGTATCGTCTAGATTGGAACTGCCATTCAGTATCAAGTCAATGTTGATATGCGTGACATCAACAAGATTGGCTAAGGTATCAAGTAAGTCATTTCTGAATTGGTTAAACAGTGAACAGTTGAAACAAAAAGAGTATTGTCCTCACATGGATTGCCACATTTCATCATCATCATCATCAAATCTTTTATTCACTCAGTTCATTACAGTAATGACATCATGAGGTCATGAATATAGTATACATATCATAAGGCTCAAACATGCATGTATGTAAAAATGGTACAATGTGTATTATTAAATAGCGTATATTAATTGTATATTGTCGGGAGAGTTACTTTAAACGTTAATTCCTCAACATATTTGTAATAGCGGATACAATCTACATTTTCAATCTGTAAATATTTGTTAAGTATAATATAAAAAACAAAAAAACAATAGAATATTGAAGAGCAAAACACTCTGTGCTTAGACAATTATTTTCAGGGAAAAAATTAAACGTGCATGTATACAACATATATTTTAGATTTTTAGAATGTGCTTACATCCCTTTAACTATTTCATTGTACAAGTTCGACTTAAATACTACTAAATAACACGTGATATATTCATCTGCATTGTGCGAGCAGTCAGCACATCACTACTTGCACGTGACTTCCGTGCGCCTGTCTATATCTATGTATATAAGGTGTTAGTTTTCCAGGGATTAAGTAGTATTGGAATAACTGTTTACAGGTAAGATTTTTTCATCTTCGCTAATCGTCATTGTTTTGTATATAGTTTTGGTAATTATATAAAAAACAAATGTTAACATGCACGATATTATAGTACATTTTATAACAAATACAACAATTGTAAGAATCTTATTTAGAGGTACACCCGCTTGTCAATACCTTGACACATATAGTACGAAAACGAAAACCTGGGAAAAGGTATTGTCTAGGGTCCTCTGCACTCACGTATGATACATAGGGTTATGGTAAACTGTTATATGATACAAAGTTATTATTGAAAAAAAATTACAATCGTTTTTACGAACTCACAAAGTTTCCTAAATTCTGTTTTATTTGTTGTGTTCATTAGATTTTTGAATTTAATGATGTTTGGTCGGGAATAATACTTTGATTTTAAAAGTAGTGATCGCGATTCTGAAAATTCGTTACAAACAAGAAGATAATGATATTCATCTCCTATATCACGATTACAGAGTGTACATGTTCTGTTCTCTCTGTCTACAGTGTTCCATCTTCCTGTTTCTATAGGCAATTTATGACTTCTCGTTCTAAATTTAATTATAAATTTTAGAAGTCTACTTGGAGTACTTATTAAATAATTTTCAAAGTTAAATGTATCTTTTAAAAGCCTATATGTTGTACATCCGCTTGATGTTTGTATGGTGTTATACCATTCATTAAGGAACAAGTCTTTCAGCTTTTGACATACAGCAAGAGATAGCCATTTTTGATTTGGGAAAACGTGACTTGTCCAAATACCATTAAAGCCACATTTAATAAGAATAGTTCTGATACCATTAAGCCAACAAAAACGCTTTTTAGCAATATCAATACGTATTTCATTGAATTGTTTGTGCATGATAGAATATATACTAAAAGACAATTTTTTCTCATTTTTGACAACTAACTTTGCCCAGAATGAGGTAACACGTGATAAAATATCAATTGAAATTGGCATAACGCCAGTTTCTCCGTATACAATGCAGTTAGGTGTACTTTTTTTAACATTTAGTATATATTTTAAAAACTTAAGTTGCACCCGCTCTATGACATCTAAATTTCCAAATCCCCATATTTCACATCCGTAAAGAAGTACTGGTTTAACAGTTTTGTTAAAAATATCAATTTGCATGTCAATAGGTAATAATAGACGTTTAGCTTTTTTCATTAAGCTATAAAATGCTCTGAGACCCTGGTTTGCAATATGTTTTTTGGCATTAAAAAATGAGCCACTTCTACTAAAAAGAATTCCTAAATATTTATATTCTGTAACTATTTCTAATTCTTCTTCTTGATATATAAAACGAAATTGTCTTTGTCGACCTTTTGAAAAAATTAACACTTTGGTTTTGCTTTTGTTAACAGTTAATTTCCAGGTTTCACAATATAACTGATATGTATTAAGAGCGTTTTGTAAATCCTCAGCACTTTCGCATACTATAACTGTGTCATCGGCATATAAAAGAACAAACAGTTTCAAGTAGGTATACATAGTATCTTCAGTTTCCTCAAGATTAATACCGTTTACAGTATTATTTCTTGCAAAAAAGTCATTTAAATCGTTAAGATATAATGAAAATAAGATTGGTGAAAGATTTTCACCTTGTCTAACGCCTATGTTACATGGGAAAAAGTCAGACTGTTCACCGTTTACTGTTACACATGATTTAATATTATTATACATATTTTTAATTAAAGTCGGACATACTGCTGAATCTGTCAAGAAGTGGTCAAATAAATGCGTATTTAGATTACTTGAGTTATTTTTTAATTGACAATGGATGATGTTATCATTCCTATTTCCTATATTATAGTGATATGGACTGTCAGTCCTATGTTCAATAGCCTTAAGTTTATGCGTAAATTGTTCAACATATGGTGCATTTTTAATGTAAAGCATTCCACAATTTAATTGTACTCGGCAGAAAGCTGTTATAATATGATGTTGTACGACAAAGAGGGAGACGTAAGTTTAATCCTGAAGTTCTAACTGTAAAACATTCCACAATTTAATTGTACTCGGCAGAAAGCTGTTATAATATGATGTTGTACAACAAAGAGGGAGACGTAAGTTTAATCCTGAAGTTCTAAGGTTATAATTAGTGTTTACAGGTAAGTATGGCTGGATTAAGTTATACATGTTATCTGGACTTATGCCATAATTATTTTGTAAATAGTGACAAGATTATGATCTTTTCTTCTTTTTGTTAATGTTTCTAAGTTCAATTTAGTATATAAGTATGATCTAGAGGAATTGCATGTGAGGCCTGTTATTATTCGTGCTGCTTCAACTTGGACGCTCTCTAATAGATCAGATTCTCCCTGTGTACAGTTATCCCATACTGAATCTCCATATTCAAGTATAAGTCTTATAAAGGCGATATATATGTTCAATAGAGAATGTCTGTCAAGTTTGTACTTAAGCATTCTTAGAATGTTAAATCGTGCACATGCTTTTTCGTATATATTTTCTATATGATGCGACCAAGTTGCATTGGACTGAATTGTTAATCCAAGGTGGCAATGTGACGCTACGTCTTGTACTCTATCATTATCAAAGTAGACTGGTAGGTGGTTATAGTTTCTTCTAGTGCAAACAAGGGGACGAGTTTACTTGTTGGCCCCCTGCTATATTTAGGGTTGAAAAAAAGGACTACCTGGCCCCCAGAATAACTTTTTTGGTGTTTATCAGATATGATAATACTATATGTTATTGGAAAGCTTAGAATATGTACTTTCCAAAACATTGAAAATATTTAAGTTTAAATGCGAAACAAGTGAAATATTGAATGCAACACACATACCCATCAGAATCATAAACTTGCCATATTTTGATCGCTAAAAACACCTGGCCCCCTCTCGGAATTATTTAATACAGCTTTGATCGGTAATAACTTTATATATTTATTTAGCTGAAGATAACTACTTTCTAAAACTTTAAGAATAATTCAAATCGTATAAAAATTGGCAAAGTTATAAGTCGCTGTACATATACATGTGAAATCTATCTTTTTTTTAGCCGCGATATTTTGGTTCGGACCACCTGGCCCCCAAAATATTTTTATGAAGTACTTTACCGATAATGTTTTTGTTTATATATTCTTAAAGCTTATGTTATGTTCTTTATTTAGAGTTAAAAATTACTAAATTCCGTCTATAAATGACAAAGTTATATTCTTTTGAATATTGCTAATTATTTTACCGATGTCTGCTGACAGTTTTTCATGCTATCAAACGACTAGTACATGAATCAACTATTTATTACTGTACTGCTTTAAATATATGTATACTTTTATTATTTTATTACTTTACTATTTTGTAAATTAAAATTAAAATTGTGTGTTTAAAAATTCGCGTTGATTCTATAATTAATTTAAATTTAAGGTATTCTGATATGATTTTGTATAGTTGTATAGTTAATTAACATGAGAACATGGTCTATACTGAGATCAAACAGAATATTAAATTAAGACCAGTTAAGACCTTTATTGTTTGTTTGTAGCAATTATCACTGATTAGAGAGATCATAGTAAAACCGAAATAATAAAATGCAATAATTTACCAAATCGGTAATTTTAAACAATTTAAATAGTTCAAAGTGAAATTAAAAGGTAATTAAGTTTGTATCAGTTGTTATTTAATGATGGGTTAATCCGAAACGCACTGTTTGAATCATTTCAAATGTTCAAAGATTTAAGTAAGTGTTAAGTTTGTAGCAGTTTTCAAGCAATTCTTAAAAATTGTATATGCATCAAAACTCTAATTTGCTGAATTAAAAAATCAAAGTTTAAACTATATTGTTTGTAGCATTTGTATTTGATGTTTATTGCACTGTATGCGACCATGAGATATAACATCTTCAAATTGGTGATGCAATTCATTTCAGTTTTGAAATTAATATATACCGTTGCAATCACTGTGTTTTTATGGATTAATCGTGATTAATATATTTGAAAGTGTACACTTATTACGAAATTAACAATGGCTCTTATAGTTGGACATAGCCAGACCAAGTATTTGCATCAATATCTTAATAATAAGGACATAGTAGTGAAGTGTTTTCCAGGATACAAGGTTAACGAGATATGGCCTGAGATATCGGATTATGTTGCTGGATTTGATGTAAGTATATAGTGTATTTGTTTGACTGCGATGTGAAGTAAGTTCAAATGAGATAATGCTATTTAAAATATATAGTTTATACAAATAATATATTATCTTATGTTAAAGCAATCAAAACATAGTTTCGAACAATTAAATAAATATTTATATTATATATTACGCATACACGTGTCGCACGGGACATTCATGGTGATTTTAAATCGTACAGGCAACAGTAGATATGCTCGGCGGTTACGACAATCAATAATATATTGTAATCAACGGGTGTCTCTAATCCCATCAACAAACTAATGTAAAGTTGCACATGTGTGATGTTTTTACAACAGATTAAGTTGATTTGCAAATAGAACATTAAAATCAGTGATTGTCACTAACCATAGCAACGAACTAAAAGATTGTTAAAAGGTGCGATGTTTTTACAAGTGATTAGATTATAAGCATTCACTGTCCATGTATGACACCATTTAAAGGCAGTGACTTGAGTGATAATTTTTTTTTTAATTGATTTACACATTGATTATCAAACAATATTTGTCAATGTGCATTTTTTTAATTGATACAATTAATAAGCTAATTTTATTTCACAATTCCAACTTTGTCTTTAAATCACTGCTTTATTTTAAAGAAAGTATGTCATAGCGAATACTTAATTAATTGTATCCGGTAATACATTATTTAAATTATAAGAAATAGATGCACGAACAAATCTGATGATTTAGTGATTTAATATTAAAGGCGATTGCTGTTCACGTTGGTTCACGTTGGTGCGAACGACATTCCAAGAGACACACCTGCTGCAGTGATGAGCAAGATACAGGACTTGGCGGAGTCTATTCATGAAGCCAACCCTAGGTAATTATAAGGATTAAAACCGATACAATCAAGACGTGTCAATAATCCTATCAACACACGGCTTTTTTTACAATAATTAGCAAATGTGCGAAGCAAAGTAATTCAGAAACGACGCGTGTCGTTAATCCTATCAACATAACATAACTTTGGCATTATATTTGGCACAAATGGTATTATATCAATCAATTATAATGTTTGCGCCGAAGAAATATTTGAATTTAAAACTTAACTTTTTCCTATTGAATACTCTAAGATATAATAATTGCGTTTTTTTTTCAGAAGCAGAACACAGCGAAGTAAAAAAAAAATATAAATAAATAAAACGAGAGTACACCAAAAAAAGCGAATATTACTGTCCCTTTAAATGAAAACAGTCTAGTTAATGAATTATTTTTAGACGAATCACCTTTAAAAAGTTGATAACCAAAGTACACCTTATGGCCCTGTCACACTACAACGTATGGCCTTAACGTATGCCAGCGTATGAGATTTTTTGCCAATACGTTGGTGTACGTTGATATAGGTTAGGGGTACGTTAGGTGTTCGTTATCAGCACGCTGTCATACGCTGTCATACGTTCATGAACGCCGAGACAAAAAAAATGTTTTGGGTATGTTCAAAACTTTTGAGCGTATGACAACGTATATTTCATAGGTTAAGCATACGTTATAGATACGTTGGAGGTACGTTAGACATACGTTGAAACTCGCTAGAGGTACGTTGCTGGTATGTTAGGCATACGTCAGCGGAGGGTGTATCGTACAGCTAACTTATTGACAACGATTGAGTAACTTATTTCTAACGTATTTCTAACGTGTTTATAACGTATGTTGGCGTATTTGAAACGTGTATTGACGTATTCAAACGTATTGTACGTATGCTAGGCGATTGAGTAACGTATGTAACGTATATCTACCGTATAGCTAGCGTTCCTTTGGCGTACAATGAGCGTTTTACAGGCGGGGTATATAACAACAACAACAACTTGCGTGTTTATAGCCAACACATATGTTACAACAATATAGTGTATATATATAGGGTCCATGTGTAACTCAATCGGTACTACCATTGAGCAGTTCAACCAGAGAGGATGGATACATACCAACTAGCCGTTCTCCAACATCAGCATGACATCAATCAATTAGAACTCGCACAGGTCCGTGCCATTATTAAAAGGAGGAGGCGAAGACCTAGAAGGAGGAGGTTCTGGATCAGACCATGGATCGGTAGACGACGTCAGTTTGGCATATATGACCAGCTTCTTGTGGAACTCCGTAACGAGGACAGGGCATCCTTCCACAACTTCATGCGTATGCCTCCAGAAATGTTTGACGAACTGCTAACCAGAGTGGGTCCCCGGATAACCAAAGGACATACTAGTTACAGGGAACCCATCGAGCCTGGCATGAAGCTTGCCCTGACTCTGCGTCACCTTGCCTGTGGGAGCAAGTATGCATCGATGAAGTTCGGGTGGAGAGTACCTCACAACACGCAGTCGCTCCTCGTCCGAGAAGTCTGTCAGGCCATCATTGATGAATACCTTAGCGAGGTGATGAATTGCCCCACCCATTCTGATGGATGGCGTGCCATTGCTGACCAGTTTTTTCAAAAATGGAACTTGCCTCATACATGTGGAGCACTTGATGGGAAGCATGTTGCCTGCCGGAGTCCTCCAAAGAGTGGATCCATGTACTACAACTACAAAGGATTCTACTCCATTGTACTTATGGCGCTTGTAGATGCAGACTACAAATTCATCTGGGCAGATGTCGGTGGTATGGGATCAGCATCAGACGCTCAGATTTACAATGACTGTGAGCTGAAGGAATGCGCTGAAGCTGGTACCATAGGTTTCCCGGACCCAGAACCTCTCCCCAACGACACCCAGGATGTGCCCTACTTCTTCATCGGCGACGATGCCTTCGCCCTCCGAACGACCATGATGAAACCGTACGGTCACCGGGGTTTGACAAACGATGAAAGGATCTTCAACTACAGGCTTTCTCGAAGCAGAAGAGTAGTAGAGAATGCCTTCGGTATCCTGGCAAACCGATTCCAGATTCTACTGACTACAATGCAGCATGACCCTTCCACCGTCAAGCTCATCGTCAAAGCATGCATGGTTTTGCATAATCTGATGAGGATCCGGTATCCACAACTCCAGAATCAGCAGCTTGACCGTGCAGAGAATGCGAACCGTAATTTCGTCCCAGGAGAATGGAGAGCGGACCGTAACTTGGAGGACACCCAAACAGTGACTGCCCCCAACACCTCTTCAAGGGAAGGAAAGAAACAGAGAAATCTGATCAAGCACTGGGTCAACTCTCCAGCCGGTGCAGTTCCGTGGCAAGACAGTATGATCTAAATGTGTGGTAAAAAAGGAACATTTCACTGGTCTTGTTGAACTCCCACATGGTTGAATTATAGTGTTATTATCACATTACATATGTCTATCGTAATAAATGTGTGTGTTTTAAAATAAACCCTTGGTTTGTTTTGTTTAAACCTACCGTATTTATTTTACATCGATTAGGAACAAGTTCTTACAACTTAGCTAAGTCATTCTCGATGACTGCGTCCTGGGTGAACAAATCGACCAGTACTCGTGCCCATTTTGTGGGTTGTAAAATACATGAAGTCCAATCTCGGCGCAGATGGGATTCGAACCTACGACCTTCGGATCCAAGGTTGTACACTCTACCCCTGGACAACGCTTCCTCCACATTGGTTTGTTTAATCTATGATTACTAGAATTGAGTGATCTCGCATGCCGTCGCCTTGTCACAAAAATATTTGGATTACCCCTCTTTTGTGTACCCATCACACATATTGATATAAACATTTGTCTGAAGTTTCAATTAAATCCTTCACGTAGAAAAGAAGTTATTCGATTAAATGTATTTTTGATAGAAAAGGGGCAATAAAACGTGACGAAAGACGTATGACGCAAAAAGTGTGACGGACGGACGGACGGACGGACAGACGCCGGACAAAAAAAGTAATCCCTAAGTAATGACATCATATAACTGAGTGTCTACTATACTCATATCATTACTTGTCAATTGATAGGTGGTTGGGTAATGGAGGATCTACTGTACACATGGATACATTTTTAAATACTTTAGTACTTTCACAATGTTTTTATTAAACTTCAACTGATCAACTGATCAACAATAATAATAATGGCGCATGATAGTAATGGTACATTGTAAATGTCACAACAATCACAAATCCTACTTGTCTCTTTTAGTTGTGTACCTTGTTAAATTTATAAACTTCAAATGTTCAACTGATCAACTGATCAACTATAATGCATGAAATAATAATGAAAAACGATAGTAATGACACAAAGACTAAAATTCACAAAAATAACAACTCCTACTGGTCTCTACGAGTTGTGTTCCTGGTCTCTATCACTGTTCATTTAGCGTCGCGTGTTTAATTCAGTATTTGTGACAATCATGTCCGATAAATCAGATGAACCAGAAATGTTTGAAGTGTTTGATTGGTTCAAACTCCCTACCAAACTCGTGTCCAGGGGTGTCAGTGTCTGGGAAGCTGAGCCAATAGCACTAGCAACCGAGGTAGAGGTATGTTGCTGTTGTTGCGGTTGCTCTTGCCAGTAGGAATCCATGTACTCTTGGGACTGTGATGCCCATACAGAAGCTTGAGGGGGTTGTGGTTTCCACATCTGTGGAGCTGGCTGGTACTGATCACCTGATGACGGGTAGGGGGATTTTGAGGCACGGGATGAACTGGAGTAAGAGCCATACCTCGGACGAACTTGAGGAACAATGAAGCCCATATTGGCATTTGGCATGGAGGGACCAGCACTTGGAATGTCATCTTCGCTGTCCTCCGCCATCAATTCAGATAGTAAACAGTTAATGGCCGATCTCGCCTTCTTGAACTTTGGCTTGCCCATGCTGATGAGGCTGTCACGAACATAGTTGGCGAAGGCTGTCCTGGTGGTGACTGGCTGCTGGGCTGCAGGCTGCAGACTTGCGAGAAGCTCTCCACTTTGCTGGACTCTCTTCTGGAGGGAGGTCAACAACGCATCTTCACGGTCTTCCTGCAAACGCTTGCCCTTGCCCTTGGTCACTGTTGGCATGTTTTCGTCATCCAAGGCAACACCAAGCTCGACACAGGCAGTCTCTGCAGCACACAAGTCCCCCTGGTGTTCTTCAATTGTGGCCTTCACCTGCAAAGACAAAATAATAAATTTTAGGAACATTAAAAAAAATCAGATTATAAAACATACTTAAGGTGGTTCCAATATACACATTTACAAGGTGGATAAAAATTTGAAGTAAAACAGTAAGAGCATGTGAGAATGAGTTATTTTATGTATTAAAACTTATTGATAAAAGTGTAATTGATTTTCAACAAAAGAAAAAAGCATGCAACACAAAAAACAATGTCAATATTTAATATAATGTGTAAAAAGATGCTTTTATAAGCCAAAGTATACTGATAAAAATTAACCGTTTTTCAAACCCAAGGCAGTCTTAAATACGAAGAATATTAAATACACACACGTTTAATTTAAAACGCAGTATGTTAATTGAGGGCAAGGAAGACGAACATTCATAAAAGATTATATAACTTTTACAATATTGAAAAATTTGTTTGAAAAAAACATTTTTTTCCTGCACAAATTGGCAAAATATTGAATTAATCATTTAATTCCATGCAAATAACATAATAATTTACGAGTTTTCGTCTTCGTTGCCCTTAATTGGCATACTGGCTATCATAATACATTAGTAGGAATGTGTAATTCCTTGTAATTGATTCTGTCTTGGGTTTGAAAGAAAACTCATATTTTCATTGCAAATGGTGGCGTTTACGGTAAGGAGAATAACTTTATCCGTTTTTTCTGACCTTCCTTGAAAAAACATATCATTAGGCTGAAGTTACATTAACTTTTACCATTCAATCAGTTTTAATTACTTTAAAAAGTAGGATAATCACGTTACCTCACATATCTTGAGATATGATGGTGTATACAGGAGAGAAACCCCTTAAAGTCACAAAATACTTTTATTTTGTTCAATTGACCAATAAGCTATTATATTTAACAAAACAAGCTGGTCTGTTGATCAACTTTATCTGGTATGAATACTAATGTATAAATCCCAAACGATATTTTGATCGATACACCTTTATCATATTGTTAAAAAAAAGTGAATTTGGTATTGAAATCATGATCTTTGACTATGCAGTCCGAGATTCTAAGCTTGCATTGAATGTATAATGATTTTGATTTATGATTTTAGCACACAATACACCTATTGTAAACAAAAATGTAAACAGCGTATCGTTCAAATTAGCGTTTTATATCTTTGACATAATTATCGCGAAAACCCATAACAAATGACGCTGTGCTGCACATTTTTCGTTTAAAATGGTCTAGTTTGATTAGTTGTGAATTGATTTTAACCAACTTTTTGGCAGTTTTGTTATAAGAGTTATTGCCTTTCATCATATGCAAAGAAAAAAATCACCTATATATTATGTAACATTAATATACAAAGGTAGTGTGGGCCTTTAAGGCCTAAACGTCGTGAGGTCACAAGCCTGGCAGAAAGATAATTAATTATTTAAATTGTAACGAGTGTGATTTTTAAGCGAAACTTACAGATTTACAAGGCTCCGGACGGTGTCTGATGACGGAATTCAGGAAATCGAAGTTGTTTTTGATCCATAGCTCCCTCTCGGTCAGCTCACCAGGAGCGCCGTCACCACTCTTCTTCTTGTGCAGCCTGGTATGTGTATCCCGGAGTGACTTGAACCATCCTTGAAGATGTTGAGCTGAAAATACAAATAGGGATTGATATGAGTCCAATGAAAACATTAACAATTACGATGCCAAATTAGGCAAGTCCATGTTGGTCGCAAATTAATTTCTTAGTCTACATTTACATGTTTCAACATAACGACACATTTCTCAACATACTCGTAGGCACATTTTACATAAACACAATACTAGTATTCATTTTGAATGTGAAAAGGTTAAATATTCAAGAAAAAATATGTATCAAATGTTGTACTTACATTTTATTGGTGGTTCCATACTAGCACCCCGGTCTTCCCAAAGCTTGGCCTTAAGGTCAGTTCGCCTGTACCCACTTAATTTGCAGTCCCAGATCATTGGATGTACTTGCAAGAACTCCAGCATACTCTCCTCCTGTTCTGCGTTGAGTGAAAAAACAATCTTCTTAGCCCTCTTCTTTGCCTGCAGCTGATTAGGCTGGCTGGTGGAGTTGGAGGCAACAGAATCGACAGAGCCTTCACGGGATGGAGGAGTCGGTGAGCGAGGTTCTCTCGATTGCGATCGGCTGGTAGGAGGAGAGTCATTGGCAGGTTGGTTGCACTGGTCAGGCTGGTTTGACTGGACATGCTGATCAAGCTGGTCTTGCTGTTCTTCAGGTGGTGGTGATGGTTTGGAAGGTTGATGCATACTGAGTTTCCCTCTCCCTCTCCCTCTGGAAAGTGCCTTAGACCGTTTGGGTGGCATGGTACGTAGATGCTGACTGAATGAGGAAATTCCTAAAAAGCGGCGAGGTATTTGTACTGTTATGTCACGTGAGTGTTAGACACACCAAGCACGTTGTGCATGCGCTACTCATAGGCTACCCATACGCTGGACATTCGTCGAGAACGTCAGACACTCGTTGAAAATACGCCCAGATACGCTCCCATAAGTTATGTATAAGTTAAAGATACGCTATACATACGTTGGACATACGTTGGACATACGTTCTGTATACGTTAGATTCGTTGTGTATACGTTATGTATGCGACCAATCCACAACAAATTTGATTTTTAGGTACCCGGGTCGACGTATGCCGGCGTATGGACACTTTTTCAAAAAAAAATCATTCGTTCGGCATACGTTAAGTCCATACGTTGTAGTGTGACAGGGCCTACAAAAGCTGATACGTTCCAATAAAGAAAGTCCAGTCATAAATGAATTGTCATGCATTTTAGAAGAATCGATTACAAACAGTTGTCGATCGGATGAATCCGGTGAGATATGCGCTAAAACAGCATCGATTCCCAATTTTGATTTAACGCAAGACGATAGGGAACTTATTGAGAATTCTACTGGTTGGTTGAATGATAAGATAATTAATGCATCCCAAAACCTTCTAAATGAACTATTTCCTAATATTTCCGGTTTTCAGTCCACTTTAAACATTCCACACTTTGTGAACAAACTTCAGAAATGGAATTTTACAAAAAAAAAGACAAATAAAAAGTCTCCTAGTTGCCAGATTCATTTTAATGGTAGAAACCATTGGGTAATGTCCTTTCAGAAAAGCGATACGGGTTCAATTTATGTTGTAGATAGTTTAAAATCAAATAAAACTTTAAATTCGGATATTATGTTACAACTTTCACAAATTTATGCAAACGAATCCCCTTTTATTAATGTTGTTGTTCCCGATGTACAGCGACACAATAATTCCTCTGACTGTGGCGTTTTTGCAATTGCATTTATGACCGAGGTATTGTTTAAAGAATTTAATTTTGATATAGCCCAATGTCGATTCGATATTCCTGAAATGAGGAGACATCTTATTAAATGCTTAAGTGAGGGTATTTTTGAGCCATTTCCGAAAGTTAGGAAAATGCCAGTCTGCGAATCCAAACTAAATAAAATTAAAAAATACTGCCACTGCAGATTACCGGACCTAATTGACGACCTTGTTAAATGTGACAATAAATCATGTTTCATTGAATGGTTCCATAAATCTTGTGTAGACCACTTGAATTCTTCTACATGGAAATGTTCAAACTGCAAATAATAAATAAATTGTATTGTACACATCGCTTTATATGTTTTCTGTGAGAATGAATGAATGAATGAAAATAAAAAATATGCATTATTTGTATAATTATACATAATGAAACACACTGTGTTGGTTTTATTTTACTGGTGTCAGTCCTGTCACTATCTTTTAATAACACGCATAACTCTGTCGGTTGATATTTGTAACATTTATAAAATCGGCAAATTCAACAGTTGTTTTCAAAAGCATATAACTTTGTCATTTATAGACGGAATTTAGTAATTTTTAACTTTAAATAAAGAACATAACATGAATATATAAACAAAAATATTATCGGTAAAGTACTTCATAAAAATATTTTGGGGGCCAGGTGGTCCGAACCAAAATATCGCGGCTAAAAAAAATAGATTTCACATATATATGTACAGCGACTTATAACTTTGCCAATTTTTATACGATTTGAATTATTCTTACAGTTTTAGAAAGTAGTTATCTTCAGCTAAATGAATATATAAAGTTATTACCGATCAAAGCTGTATTAAATAATTCCGAGAGGGGGCCAGGTGTTTTTAGCGATCAAAATATGGCAAGTTTATGATTCTGATGGGTATGTGTGTTGCATTCAATATTTCACTTGTTTCGCATTTAAACTTAAATATTTTCAATGTTTTGGAAAGTACATATTCTAAGCTTTCCAATGACATATAGTATTATCATATCTGATAAATACTAAAAAAGTTATTCTGGGGGCCAGGTAGTCCTTTTTTTCAACCCTAAATATAGCAGGGGGCCAACAAGTAAACCTGTCCCAAACAAGGCTTTTGTTTTTTTGAGGATTAAATGTAAAAGCCCATTCGGATATTTTGCAAAGATCATTTGTAAGAGAGTTGGCACATTCTACTGGGTTTTTATCAACTACAACAAAAAGAGAAGTGTCATCAGCAAATGTTCGTACATCATTCAATAAGTCATCTGTGATGTCATTTATATAAAGCAGAAATAGAAACGGACCTAAAACAGAGCCTTGCGGAACACCTGCATCTATAGTACTGAAGCTTGAAGAAAATCCATCTAGGACTACTTTTTGCTGCCTATCAGAGAGATAGCTACGTATCCAGTTACATAATGAATCATTGATACCATATTTAGCTAATTTAAAAAGCAACCCAGCATGCCATACTTTGTCAAACGCAAAATATAAATCGTACATCTTTCCCAGCGTCGAGGTTGCTTATTGTGTTATTATATATTTCTATGAGCTGATTTACTGTAGAGTCTCTAGGTTGAAAGCCTGCCTGGTATTTGCACAGAAGGTTATTCGTTTTGATATAGTTGAACAAGTGTTTAAATACGATTTTTTCCATCAATTTGCAAATAATACTGGTAATGGATATAGGCCTATAATTGCCCGGCATGTCAGGTTCTCCCTTGCCCTTAAAAATAGGAGTTACATTCGCCTGTTTCCATTGGTATGGTACTTTTCTAGTGGACAATGACAGATTAAAAAGTCGCGGTAATGGAGCAGCGATGCTATTTAAAACTAATTTTAACACCTTTGGGCTAATCATATCTGGGCCTGGAGGTTTCGATAATTTCAAGATTTTCAATTGATCAATTACTTCCGTTTCATATATAATAAAGTCATTCATTTTATAGCCAGTGCGATTATGAAAAGTAGGTAATTCCGGTTCATGTTCAATATGAGATGTTGCAGAAAAGGAAGAATTCAATGCGTTTGCTTTGTCTACTGGATGTATTAAAATACGACCGTTATGTTTTATTGGAAAGTTTGGTTGAGTTACTTAGTTCAATTTAGAGATCGATTTTGCTATACGCCACCATTTACCCGGGAGGGTTGATTTATTAGTTAACTGGGATATAAGTTTTGACTTGTATGATTCCTTAGATTCGCGGATTAAAGCAATTACCTCATTTCTAAGTTGAATAAACATTGACCAATGTAATGGATTGTTGTAAATGAGAAAACAAATTATATGACGTTAACTGTGGTCACAATGAGCTAAAATTGGACAACTGTATCAATTCTAACAGACAATACTATACGTCTGGACTTAGTTTATAGTACATGTAGTTATTTGGAATAAGTACGGAGTCTTTCTCAAGAATTACCCCTTTTAAGTTTTAGTTTTCTGCTTTTTTACGCCTTAACAATACAAAATGGTATAAGACATATAGGACCTAAATAATGTCTACGAATTACTACAAATATAAGTAAATAACATCAGTGCAGAGCAGCGAAAACAATCTTAGCATTGCAAAACCCCGTACAGTACATGGACAAGACTCCGTACACAAATCTGCGTCTTTTTATATGAATTAGTTACGCTGGGCACGTTTTATTTCGCTTCATATCTCGGCCAATTTCGTATGAATGATGCTGAAATTTTCAACATGCACGTATATTGGAAAAACAAATAAATCTGCCAATTCAAAATTTTCATTAACTTGAAAATTAATGAGATATTTATTGCTGAAGGGTACTTTGGGAGAATTTCAGCACCGGCAATTGTTTTTCTTTGATCCGAATTGTAGCATTTAAAGTAAGTCAACAATGTACGGTTGAACGGGGAAATGTTTCCGCAACATATAGCAATACTGATTATTCATATACATGAACAAAAATAGGAGAAACACGTGGTTAACCTACCTTTGCTGTTGTTATCCGCAAGTTTTCTACAACATGGCTGACCAAAACTCCGTACTAGTGAACGGGGTCTTGACCAAGATCCGGTGTACGGATCCCTACAGTGAAAATACTCTCTTATCATACCTTGTCCTTTTAGACAGATTTTAGAATTTTGATTATTGAATTGACAGAGATGATGTAATGTATGATGGATAAATAAATGGTTGAATATATGGATGGATGAATGTAGGAATTTATGGTTGAATATATGGATGGATGGATGGATGGATGTAGGAATTTATGGTTGAATATATGGATGGATTTAGGAATTTATGGTTGAATATATGGATGGATGGATGGATGTAGGAATTTATGGTTGAATATATGGATGGATGGATGTAGGAATTTATGGTTGAATATATGGATGGATGTAGGAATTTATGGTTGAATATATATGGATGGATGGATGTAGGAATTTATGGTTGAATATATGGATGGATGTAGGAATTTATGGTTGAATGTATGGATGGATGTAGGAATTTATGGTTGAATATATGGATGGATGTAGGAATTTATAGCTGAATGTGTGGATGGATGTAGGAATTTATGGTTGAATTTGTGGATGGATGTAGGAATCTATGGTTGAATGTATGGATGGATGTAGGAAAGTATGGTTGAAAGTATGGATGGATGTAGGAATTTATAGTTGAATGTATGGATGGATGTAGGAATTTATGGTTGAATATGTGGATGGATGTAGAAATTGATGGTTGAATATGTGGATGGATGTAGGAATCTATGGTTGAATGTATGGATGGATGTAGGAAAGTATGGTTGAATGTATGGATGGATGTAGGAATTTATAGTTCAATGTATGGATGGATGTAGGAATTTATAGTTGAATGTATGGATGGATGTAGGAATTTATGGTTGAATATATGGATGGATGTAGGAATCTATGGTTGAATATATGGATGTAGGAATTTATGGTTGAATCTATGGATGGATGTAGGAATCTATGGTTGAATATATGGATGGATGTAGGAATCTATGGTTGAATATGTGGATGTATGTAGGAATCTATGGTTGAATATATGGATGGATGTAGGAATCTATGGTTGAATATATGGATGTATGTAGGAATTTATCATTGACTATATGGATGGATGTAGGAACCTATGGTTGAATATATGGATGTAGGTATTTATGGTTGAATGTATGAATGCATGTAGGAATCTATGGTTGACTATATGGATGCATGTAGGAATCTATGGTTGACTATATGGATGCATGTAGGAATCTATGGTTGACTATATGGATGCATGTAGGAATTTATGGTTGACTATATGGATGCATGTAGGAATCTATGGTTGACTATATGGATGCATGTAGGAATTTATGGTTGACTATATGGATGCATGTAGGAATCTATGGTTGACTATATGGATGCATGTAGGAATCTATGGTTGACTATATGGATGCATGTAGGAATTTATGGTTGACTATATGGATGCATGTAGGAATCTATGGTTGACTATATGGATGCATGTAGGAATCTATGGTTGACTATATGGATGCATGTAGGAATTTATGGTTGACTATATGGATGCATGTAGGAATCTATGGTTGACTATATGGATGCATGTAGGAATTTATGGTTGACTATATGGATGCATGTAGGAATCTATGGTTGAATGTAAGGATGGATGTAGGATGGATGTAGGTATTTATGGTTGAATATATGGATGGATGTAGGAATTTATGGTTGAATATATGGATGCATGTAGGAATTTATGGTTGACTATATGGATGCATGTAGGAATCTATGGTTGAATGTAAGGATGGATGTAGGATGGATGTAGGTATTTATGGTTGAATATATGGATGGATGTAGGAATTTATGGTTGAATATATGGATGCATGTAGGAATTTATGGTTGACTATATGGATGGATGTAGGAATCTATGGTTGAATGTAAGGATGGATGTAGGATGGATGTAGGTATTTATGGTTGAATATATGGATGGATGTAGGAATTTATGGTTGAATATATGGATGGATGTAGGTATCTATGGTTGACTATATGGATGGATGTAGGAATTTATGGTTGAATATATTGACGGATGTAGGAATTTATGGTTGAATGTATGGACGGATGTAGGAATTCATGGTTGAATGTATGGACGGATGTAGGAATTTATGGTTGAATGTATGGACGTATGTAGGAATTTATGGTTGAATGTATGGACGTATGTAGAAATTTATGGTTGAATGTATGGACGGATGTAGGAATTTATGGTTGAATGTATTGATGAATGTAGGAATTTATGGTTGAATGTATGGATGGATGTAGGAATTTATGGTTGAATATATGGATGGATGTAGGAATTTATGGTTGAATGTATGGATGGATGTAGGAATTTGAATATATGGACGGATGTAGGAATTTATGGTTGAATGTATGGATGGATGTAGGAATTTATGGTTGAATATATGGATGGATGTAGGAATTTAGCGTGAATTGAATTGATTGATTACTATACGGCATATATATTGAGTAGATGGCTGTTTGAATGTATGCATGCATTGATTGATAAGTAACTATATATGCATGGATGGGTGGATGGATGAATACATGCTTGAATGAATTGATAGATAGTATTAATATATATAGATGGATGGATGGATGGACGGACGGACGGGTGGACGATGGACAAGGATGGACACGAACGGATGGTTGGATGGATGGACGGATGGATGGCAGGGTGGTTGGGTGGGTGATTTAAAGGGACACACGGCAATCTTGAAGTATTTTTAAATGGGTATCCAGTATCATTTTTACTTTTACCCTGGTTACATTTAAAGAAATATATAAAATTTTAAGTATTCACTATTTCGCCTTATTATACTATAAGTTTTAATATATTATTGGTGCAATAATATCAAAAATTAATAATATGCAAAAACAAATTGTTTAATACCATTTTTATAATTAATATTAATGATTGAACAAATGCAAGTTATGCCCGCTGCAAGTTTTTAAAAAATAAATATTGACATGTGTCCCTTTAATAGATGAATGAATGAGGGCATGGTTGATTGATTTAGATGAATGAATGAGTGCATGGTTGATTGAATAGATGGTTGAATGAGTGCATGGTTGATTGAATAGATGAATTATGAGTGCATGGTTGATTGAATAGATGGTTGAATGGGTGCATGGTTGATTGCATAGATGGTTGAATGAATGGGTGCATGTTTGATTGAATAGATGGTTGAATGAGTGCCTGTTTGATTGAATAGATGATTGAATGAGTGCATGGTTGATTGAATAAATGGTTGAATGAATGAGTGCATGGTTGATTGAATAGATAGTTGAATGAAAGAGTGCATGATTGATTGAATAGATAGTTGAATGTGTGCATGGTTGATTGAAAAGATGGTTGAATGAGTGCATGGTTGATTGAATAGATGGTTGAATGAGTGCATGGTTGATTGAATTGATGAATGAATGAGTGCATGGTTGATTGAATTGATGAATGAATGAGTGCATGATTGATTGAATAGATGATTGAATGAGTGCATGGTTGATTGAATTGATGGATGAATGAATCTCATAGTTGGTTAAATTAATGACTGACTGAATCAATCAATCAATCAATACACGTCGATTGAATTGATAGATGATTACGTAATTGATGGAAAATGAAATGATTGATTGGACGAATAGACTGATAAGTGGCTGCATATGACAAAATAGACGACGGCTGGTGATAAGATGAATGCAAAACTATTGTACCTTGTTCATTATTTATATATAGATACTATAGTTTTGCATTCACCCTTTGAGATGAAGGGCAATAAAGATGCAGAAGCAGTCGATGTTCAACAAATAAATAATTGGATAGCAGTATACTATAAAAGATATATTATATCAAGTAACACTCTTACACTCCCCCTCCCCCTCCACCCCCTCCCCCACCCACACACACACAAAGAGTTCCCTACCCCCACCCCATCTGCTGACTCACACACAAACATAAAAACAACAACATGGATGCTCAGCTCTCCTATCAATGGCCAAAGTTGAAAACAGAGCTACAAGAACAACTAATACACTGAACAAAATTTCTAAGTATCAACTTTTGTATCTTAACTAATTTTCTTATTTTAAATATATTTTAGAATATATATATGATAAATATTTTGTTTTGACCCATAGTTTGTAAAACGTTTATTTTTTGTTTAAATTGTTACATCTTTTGAGAGTTACCCTCCCTTTATATGAAAACATGAAATGTGATGATAAAACACATAACATGAGTCAAAGATCGCTTAAAGATATACAATTCTTAAAATTGGTATGAAATAATAGAAAAAAACATAAAAATTTGACCCATTTATCACAGATTTTCTGTCTGTAAAAAAATGAAATATGGATAATCTTAAATTACCTCCCTTTAAATTGAATATTGTTTGAAATTCAAGTAACTGTTATTCAGCGTTAACATTAAATATTTCGAAAAATTTCTTTTGCAAACGCATTTGTATGGGTAATGCTAGTTAAACATGATGTCAAAATAATTTTAACTGGCATATTTTAGAATTAGGAATGTCGAAAGCTTCACTAATTCGAAGTACTTAATAAAATCCTATATACCCAGTCGTATAAGTGTTATAACTTATTTCTAAGAAAACACATTGACTTAAAAGTTTTAAAATATGTTTATGCAATCAGAGCAGACAATGATTTACACTCGATGATTTACACTCGTTATTTTGCAGTTTAACCGTATCTCTAATCAAGCTCAAAATACACAAAACAATGAGAATATTATTGACATATTCTTAGGTAGGTACTTAGCAAGTTGGTTTGGTGTACTTCCTGTATCATTAATGGTATGTATATTGGACCTATGGTGATAATTGACCACTGGTCGTAAAATTAAATGTTGTCCAATATAGACGCAAGACTGTTTACGCAAATGTTTATACCCCGTAAATAATGACAATTTTACGGTCCGCACAAGTTTTTATCTAGGGCACAATTTGATTTTAATCAATGTATTGATATTATTTCTATAGAAACGATTGATTATCCAAGTTTGCCCTTCTAGGCAAAGGGACTGTCAACCTTTAGTTTACAGACCGATAAACTGTCACTGATAATCTGACGCAGACTGTGGTCAGAAAATTACAATATAAATTAATTACGTTATATATTGTCGTCATCGTGTTTCTTTTTTGGGAAACCTTTCTGAAAAGTGACGCCAAATACGCATGTTTAACAAACTTTATACCCGTTTTCGGGCATTTGTTGATTTACATATATAGTTTATATTACTACCATATCATCCCTTACTTGTAAATAGTTATATCTTTATATATTTACATTAATTTTTAATTAATCCTTCATTTCATCGTCATTCATCAGTTTTTGCGCACAATATGACCTATTTATGTGTCGACGTGCCGTAAAACACCATTCATTCATTCATTCAACAAACTTTAAATGATTTATGCTAATTATAAATATTTTAATAAGTAATGATTTTAATACCAGTTATTGTCAATTTATCAAACTATTTATTTTTCATTGACAAAATCATGACCTCAAAACCAAAACACATCGGGTGTTGGATGACATTATTTTTAATAAAAAATTTTTAAATGAGCTCTCGGATAAATTGTTGGTAAATCGAGAAAAGTTAACAAGAAACTTGTTTAACTGTATAAATAATTTACTGACGAGTACAAACCTGTATGAAACTAGTTCATCTAAGTCAAGCCTTTATAAACAATCGATCAATCTTCAAAAATTGTCTGTATAGATAAAGTACAACACAATCAATTGTTTTTCATCAGTTTTAATCTAATCAGGGTTATAAATAATTATGGAAGATATTACAATGTTATCAGGGGCGTAGCCAGAGCCTTTTGGAGAATACGCCCTGGGGGAGGGTGCTGGAGGGGTTTGTTTTTGAATTTGAGTGCAATTTCGGAGGTTTGTGGCTTCATTTGAGCGGGATTTTGGAGGCTCTCACCCCCATCTCTCACCCCCATTCATTGTGTTTTTAGCTCTTCTGATCAGAGATCAGCAGAGCTTATGCTGTGGTGCGGCGTCCGTCTGTCTGTCTGTCCGTCTGTCTGTCCGTCCGTAAACTTTTATTTGTAGCGACTACTCCTCTGAAACTACTGACTGGATATTCATGAAACTTTACAGAAATGTTGCCCATGAAGTCTAGTTGATCCTAGCAAAAATTCATGTTGATGTGAAATCCAAGATGGCCGCCAAAGCTAAAAATAGATTTTTAAAATACAAGTTTGTAGCAACCACTTCTTGAAAGCTATAAGTGATATTGATATGGGACTTTTTCTAAAATGATCAGTATGACATGATGTTGGTCATTCTCAAAAATCGTTTTGATTCGACGCTAAACATGGCAGCGGCCATCTTTGTTTACATAGAGTTATATAGTAAAAACTTGTAGCGACTACTTCTCTGAAACTACTTGGCGGATTTTCATGAAACTTCACAGGAACGTTGCTCTTGATGTCTTATTGATCCTAGCAAAATTTCAGATCGGCCAGAAATTCAAGATGGCCGCCACAGCTAAAAATAGATTTTTAAAAAATAAGTTTGTAGCGACTACTGCTTGAAAACTATAAGAGATATTGATATGGGATTTTTTCTAAAATGATCAGCATGACATGATGTTGGTCCTTGTCGAAAATCGTTTTGATTCGACGTTAAACATGGCTGCCAGCGGCCATCTTTGTTTACATAGAGTTATATAATGAAAACTTGTAGCGACTACTCCTCTGAAACTACTTGACGGATTTTCATGAAACTTCACAGAAATGTTGCTCTCGATGTCTTATTGATCCTAGCAAAATTTCAGGTCGGCCGGAAATTCAAGATGGCCGCCACGGCTAAAAATAAATTTTCAAAATACAAGTTTGTAGCGACTACTTCTTGAAAACTGTAAGTGATATTGGTATGGGACTTTTTCTAAAACGATCAGCATGACATGATGTTGGTTCTTGTCAAAAATCTTTTTGATTTGACGTTAAACATGGCTGCCAGCGGCCATCTTTGTTTACATAGAGTTTTATAGTAAAAACTTGTAGCGACTACTCCTTTGAAACTACTTGGCGGATTTTCATGAAACTTTACAGAAATGTTGCTCTTGATGTCTTATTGATCCTAGCAAAATTTCAGGTCGTCCGGAAATTCAAGATGGCTGCCACGGCTAAAAATAAATTTTCAAAAAACAAGTTTGTAACGGCTACTTCCTGAAATCAAAATCAATCAGTAGAGCTTCAAGGTCATTGACCTCTTGTTAAAAATAGTGCCTCACCCACTACCCCCCTTCAATTTTTATTGCTGATTTTAAAAAATAAGCACTTTTTTTTTCACATTCAATTTCCTAGAGCACGCCCGTACGTACAGGAGTATGCCTGGCTACGCCCCTGGTAATTATAATATTTTGTTAAACAAAGTTGCTATCATTCACAAATAGACAGAGTAGATTTTTTTTTTTTAATATTTATGAAAATTATCTATTCTTAGACTAGTACACTGCAGAAAAGGCATGAAATTAAAAACAATTTGCAAGAAATCAAGTATACGGATAACTAACTTAACATTTTATGTAAAGAAATTGAATAAAACAAGTTAAAAATTTGCTTATAAAAATGGATATATAAGCAAACGAACACAAATATATTCACCCTTGTTTGTTTAAATAACAAATATTTAACGGATGTATTGCACAAGGAAAAAGTCTTATACCATAAATTCCCTAATAAACGCACCTCACCCCCATCCCTCCCAACTCCCACCCCCACACTCACCCAACCACTTATCAAAATGAAGTGTTTATGTGATGCTAATGTTAATATTCACTTCTACTATTACTTAGCAAATTGAGAGCAGAATCAAAGAAAATTATTTTAGCGAGATGATTCTCAGCGGAGTTTTTTCATTTTTAACTTTCTTTGATAAGTTTCACTAAGTATTAGCAGAAGTGAATATTAACCGAGTCTTTTTACCATTGATTGCGATACTTTAGGCACAATTATATCTTTATGGACTGAGAATTAGAGCTGAAATGCGTGTGTTTACTTACCGAGTCGAGACAAATCTTCGTTACAGATGATCATCTCGTGCACCTGCTGATGACGTCGATTACTGGGCTTGAAAATGCCTGAATGACTATTAGATTGCAGTTTTTCAATAAAAATACTTAATAAACATCAGTTAATACCAATTACAGGCTTATCTTATCTGGCCTGCTTACTATCTTATCTCTACTTAAATATTTTATTAATTGATAAAATTGGCAAAACATATCTTCAAAGTCAGCCTAATACTTATTTAGGCCAGCCGGAACATTTGCCAATATTTAAGTTGGTTAATTGATCTAATTATATTTAATTTATCTCGTGAAATGAATTCAGAAATGAAGGGCCTCATAAATCTTTGAAAAAAGTGACATGAAAGAGCCTAAACGGTAATATACTGAAAGGAAAAAGAAGCGCATAATCAAAAAATTGCCTATACTAAACTATTATACACACCTAATTCAACATAATATTCCAGATATATCTCAAAGTGTGTTTTGTACAAAAAGGGGCTGCAACTAATTACAGGAAGGACAACTCTTATCATGTAGTAGACTTTTTAATCAAAGTATATTTTGTTACACGAAATTCATAAATGTTAAAGTTTCGCTTGAAAAAGTCAAGCCATTTCAGTAATGTGTTTAATGTTAACAGAGTGCAACATTTAAAGCCTAAGTTTGCTCACCTGCTTACGGTAAGCCAAATGCGCCATCTGTCGATAATGAAATTTTAAAGGGGTAGCCATTGATGTGTTCGGTGCTGTTTAAACCTTCTTTCCGAAAGGACAGGCCTAATGTCGCTCTGTACCATTCGATTAGCAGTAGCATATTAAGCATACAATATATAGCCCATTATGCATTTCTTTTTCCTTTCAGTATATTATATACCTACAAAATAAGGCATGGATCCAAAGTGGGTGGGGCAGAGCTATTCTGAACGTTTATGTGTTTTTCACTGAAAATAATGAACTACATGTATATACCGGTACTTCTTAATGGGAAAGAAAAGGTTTATGCCTTTTTTAAATGGAGAAATAAGTTTGTCTGTGTCCGTTTTGCTAAAAATAACAGAACATGTGCAGTGGCACTGTCAGAGTATTCTGGCCATGTCGCCATAAAATATTTTTTGCTTGTATTACTGGTACATGTATCTCTTTTTCTCAAAATTTATCCTGTCATCTCAATTGTTGGAACAGCTCCTGTATATATATAGCAAGGGTCGTTGAGCGCTACAAAATTGGCCCGATCTCTCTACGCTCTCCTAAAACCTCGAACAAGTCGCTTCTGTGTTCATTGAGCGATCAAAAATTCAATTTTCGGCAACTTTAATGGCGATCTATAGAGATCATTGAGCGACCTTGGCGATCATTGAGCGCTCATTGAAAGATCGATGAGACATCATTGGGAGACCGATGAGATCCTTGAGCGCTCTTTGAGCGTTCGTTGAGAGATCGCTTACCTTGGTGATCATTCTCCTCATAGTTTTGGACTGGGTCAAAATTATGAGGAGACCGTGGCGACCGTAGAGATCACTGGAGGATCATTGAGAGATCATTGCAATATGTTGGCGATCACTGGGCGTTCATTGAAAGTTCGTCAAGAGATCTGGCCAATTTTTGATCGCTCAACGATCGCCACCTCTGTGTAAAGGGGGTATAACCAGACACGAAAGTACTAATTGACTGCTGAAGCGTGAACCTATTTAGTCGGGTCAAGTGAGTATGCACCTCCATAACATTTTGACACATATGGTGCAGACTAGTGCTTTTTACAACAATCTTTTTCATGTTTTATCCACATTTTTTTAAAAAATGATATGACTTTTTTTTTTTGACGCACATGCGTATTGTGCATATAGGGAGTTACGCCCTTGTATAGCATACAGGGTACATTTATTATTGTCATATGAATATTTCATTCATCTAAGCACTTATTTTTGGGGTGCTTATCTATGTTATCTGTTATTATAAAGACTGACATCTTAAGTGGCATGGCTTTCTTCTGAAACAGATAATAAACGTTTTTGCACATTATAATGGCCTTCATAATTATTTAGGCACAGTCCGAAATTTTTGTATCTTTTTCTTGATTTATAGATAGTTGCGATAGTTTTGCTTCAGCACTAATAGATGATGATGATGAGTTGGGTTTTACGGTGCACCAACACAAGAAAGGTTATATGGTGCCTAACAGGAATGAACGTACCAGGCTCATACTCTATTTACATCAAGATAAAATATGGTGAATGGTCCTAGAACCTTCTTACCTGCAGAACTGCAGAGTTGCTGCGAATACTATAGTAGACACTCCATTTACAATGGAGCCACGTTTCCACGTTAGTATATGCAGTGTGAGGATGAAGACATTGAATGAGCATGATGAGACAAAATGAAGATGAAAGGTGAGGGTGGGGTGTTGTACCCCTCTGTCTCTAGTGGGATTTGCAGTTGTTGTATTCTACCTCGGCAACCATACAGGGACATCAATAATAGAAACAAGAAGTCAAATTTTGATAATTATTAGCTCTACTGGCCTGTTAAAAGCACTGAAATCTTAGACAAGTTTGAAAACCAGCCACATCAGACCATTTACGCCTGAGCTATGGCCCTTGTTTTTGCTTAAAAACAACAACATTTTCTTCCTTTTGAACACTCTAGCATGTTCATTTATTATTTGATCTTTACCAAACTTACACAGATTATTAATATCAATGAAAGCTTGGACAAGTTCAAAAACTAGCCACATCAGATTAGTAACAGCAGAGTTATGGCCCTTGTTTTTCTTAAAACAGCCATATTATGCCTTGTGAACACTCTAGCACCTTCATTTATTATTTAGTCTTTACCAAACTTGCACATTGTGTTAATGAAAGCTTGAACAAGTTTGTAAACTAGCCAGATTGGATAAGTAACACCAGAGTTATGGACGTTGTTTTACTGAGAAATGCCATTTTCTGAAATGCCATTTTCTGCCTTGTGAACACTCTAGCACCTTCATTTATTATTTGATCTTTACCAAACTTACATAGATTATTAATATCAATGAAAGCTGGTACAAGTTCAAAAACCAGCCACATGAGATTAGTAACAGCAGAGTTATGGTCCTTGTTTTTCTTAAAAAAGCCATATTATGCCTTGTGAACACTCTAGCACCTTCATTTATTATTTGATCTTTACCAAACTTGCACATTGTGTTAATGAAAGCTTGAACAAGTTCGAAAACTAGCCAGATCAGATAAGTAACCAGAGTTATGGTCGTTGTTTTACTGAGAAATGCCATTTTCTGCCTTGTGAACACTCTAGCACCTTCATTTATTATTTGATCTTTAACAAACTTACATAGATTATTAATATCAATGAAAGCTCGGACAAGTTCAAATCAGAATAGTAACAGCAGAGTTATGGCCCTTGTTATTCTTAAAAAAAACATATTCTGCCTTGTGAACACTAGCACCTTCATTTATTATTTGATCTTTACCAAACTTGCACAGATTGTTAATATCAAGGAAAGCTCGGACAAATTTGAAAACTAGCCAGATAGGACTTGTAAAACTACAGTTGTGGCCCTTGATTTAGTTAAAAAATGCTGTATTTTGCCTCGTTAAGATGAGATAGGCCTTTCATTTTTCATCCGATCTTTGCCAGACTTTACCAGGTTGTTAATATTAATGAAAACTTGGACAAGTTCAAAAACCAGCCAAATCAGATTAGTGATACCAGAGTTATGGCCCTTGATTTAGTTATTGCTGTATTTTGCCTCGCTAAGATGATAGGGCCTTCATTTGGCTGGATTTCATCGAAAGTTTGCAGGGATATGATCATTATCAAGCCTAGTTGGGCATATCACCCCTTTGTTCCGTTTGAATGATTTTGGCAGAGTTATGGCCCTTTAAAGGTTTTAGTACACTAACTCTGTCCGGACTAGTTGTCCTGAACCCCTGGCCAGATTTCAGCAAAACTTGGCAAGGTTGATAAGTATCATGCCTTGTTGTGCATATCATTGCCGTGTTCCAGTTGAATGATTTTTGGCAGAGTTACAACCCTTTAAATGTTTTAATATACAAACTTTGTCAAGATTAATATCTTCTGAACTCATGGCCGGACTTCAGCAAAACATTTTAGGAATGATCAGTACCAAGCCTAGTTATGCATATCATCGTCATGTTAAAGTTGAATGATTTTTTACAGATTTATGGCCCCTTATACATAAACTTTATCCAGAATAGTTTTCCTGAACCCCTAGCTGGCTGGATTGATTTCAGTAAAATTTGGCAGGAATGATCAGTACCAAGTCTAGTTGCGCATATCGATGTCAGTTTCCCCACCTCAGACTCCATATAGCCAGTAGAACAATACAGGCCCTCTTGAGCCGCTTTTTTTTTTTAATATTGTGAGAAAATGTGTGCAGTTACAGTTATATAAATGTTTCACATGAATTTCTTGACATTTTGGGCAGTCGTCCATAATCCTTGTTATTAAAGTGTCAACCTCAGATTCCAAATTGACTTTAGATCATTGATATAAACCTCCACTGTGGGGGGTGGGAATTAATGTCACCTTGAGTTTTCCTTATACATACCATCAAATTTTGATAATATAATCTGAAAGAAATCTTAAAATCTTACTTGACTTAATAGACTCGGTGAAAGAAAGAGCTTGCAGTAGACATACCCTGAAATAGGCCTCCCATGGGGTTTACCAGTCAAGTGATTTAGGTGCATAATGTTCGGCACGAGCAACTTGAACAATGAAAATTAGTGTTCGGCAACATTTGTTTCCGTAGAAAAGTTGAACGATGTACCATGTTTGTACCTACATGAAAGATCATTCAGACCAGTTCTGGATAAGGACTTTATTACAAGGAGTAATTTTAAATTGAGTATGCCCAGTCATACTCAGTAATTTGAGGTACTGAATGACAATCAAGTGCCTCAAGCAATTACCAGTAGATGCTTGCAAGAAAAGGAAAAAAGGCCTTTTTGTTGGCAGCAATGTTCTTTTTGTAGCATGCAGTGACACACATTGTGCTAAAAGCCTATCTGGAGCACTGTGTTAATGTTATTTTTGTAGCATGCAGTGACACACATCGTGCTGAAAGCTTATCTGGAGCACTGTGTTAATGTTATTTTTGTAGCATACAGTGACACACATCATGCTGAAAGCTTATCTGGAGCACTGTTTAATGTTATTTTTGTTGCATACAGTGACACACATCGTGCTGAAAGCTTATCTGGAGCACTGTGTTAATGTTATTTTTGTAGCATACAGTGACACACATCGTGCTGAAAGCTTATCTGGAGCACTGTGTTAATGTTATTTTTGTAGCATACAGTGACACACATCGTGCTGAAAGCTTATCTGGAGAACTGTGTTAATGTTATTTTTGTAGCATACAGTGACACACATCGTGCTGAAAGCTTATCTGGAGCACTGTGTTAATGTTATTTTTGTAGCATACAGTGACACACATCATGCTGAAAGCTTATCTGGAGCACTGTGTTAATGTTATTTTTGTAGCATACAGTGACACACATCGTGCTGAAAGCTTATCTGGAGCACTGTGTTAATGTTATTTTTGCTGCATACAGTGACACACATCGTTCTGAAAGCTTATCTGGAGCACTGTGTTAATGTTATTTTTGTAGCATACAGTGACACACATCGTGCTGAAAGCTTATCTGGAGCACTGTGTTAATGTTATTTTTGCTGCATACAGTGACACACATCGTTCTGAAAGCTTATCTGGAGCACTGTGTTAATGTTATTTTTGTAGCATACAGTGACACACATCGTGCTGAAAGCTTATCTGAAGCACTGTGTGAATGTTATTTGCGAGTAACTCGCAGGCTGATCAGGGTTTACAATGTCCAACTGCTGATCAGTCATTTCCCCAAAAACACCCCTTTGTCACATAAATGAAATGGTCTTAATTCAAAGAAAGAATATTACATTACATATATGCAGTGGGTTAAGTGTTAAAACACTTGAGTGCAACAGGAAGTGTAATTTTTTCAACAGTATTTGAGAAATTTGTCTAATGCATGTTTGATCTATCTCTACGTGTTCTTTATGGCTATCTGTCATCAAAGTTTGATGCATATGTGTGTAAATTAAGACGTGCTATCTCGGTTTTTATTAACTACTTCCTTTATTTCTGTATTTGGAGCTCATTTGTAAAAATAGGGTAATTTTGTTTTTTGCAACTCATCATATTGACACAGTTAAAACTGCAACAATTGAATGTTGTTTAACGGCTCATCAACACAGTATAGGTTATTTAGAGCCGCCCCAGATGGAGCCTTCTCTGACCTTACCAGCCCTTTTTATGATTTTTGATATTTCATCTGGCTGTGAGCTGCTATAAAGCCACAAAAAAAAAGAAAAGAAAAAAAGAAAAAAAAAAGGGGCTTTTAGGATCAGAGAAGGCTCGGATTAAACCAAAGCTGTAACCAAAAATATCACGTGGCACCTTAACTTTTCCTTCTATCTTCTCTCTCAATTTATCACAGATATTGATAAGAATACATTCAAAAGATTGATAGTGAATAGCAAAATGGGATTATAATAATTTATGTTTATTTTCAAAATAAGAAATTGTATAAAAAGATGTTTAAAGTTAAAAATGTCATCATTTTTTCACTTTTCTTTTAAAAATCAAGGATTTGACATAGTCAAAGTTTCTGTCAAACTCCTTTTTTGCTCTAAATGCAAAATACGATAATTGAAAAAAATATTAAATCTGTGATGGGATTTGGCATGAATGACACTTGTATCTATAAAACTCTTCATGATATGTGTGTTTAAAGTTGGGAATTTTTTTTCAACTGTGCCTCGTGAAATTAAATTGAGTTTTCAGTTATGAATCATACCTTACAAAATCAAGAATATCAGAACATTCGTTAAGAATACAGACTGGTACCGGTACTCTCGTAGTAGAATATACCTAGAAATTAAAGATATTATCAATAGCCAGTGAGATATTATCAATAGCCAGTGAGATATTATCAATAGACAGTGAGGTATTATCAATAGCCAGTGAGATATTATCAATAGCCAAGTGAGATATTATCAATAGCCAGTGAGATATTATCAATAGCCAGTCAGATATTATCAATAGCCAGTCAGATATTACCAATAGCCAGTGAGATATTATCAATAGCCAGTGAGATATTATCAATAGCCAGTGAGATATTATCAATAGCCAGTGAGATATTATCAATAGCCAGTCAGATATTATCAATAGCCAGTCAGATATTATCAATAGCCAGTCAGATATTATCAATAGCCAGTCAGATATTATCAATAGCCAGTCGGATATTATCAATAGCCAGTTAGTATTTTGTTTGCTTCAAGATAAGTGTTTCAGAACTCCGACTGACCAATCGCTGATCTTATTTTTACAGGTACAGCTATTAAAAGATGCCAAAATAAATTTAAAATTTGACAGTTACGAATGAATGTTTTGTTCTAGAAAGCATGGAAAATAAATACATTATATGATTATTTTGATATATCTGTATATATCTGTTTAATGTATTTACGTGCCAAATTTTATATTTAAAAATGCTTTATTATTTAGAAGTTTGTGATTAAACCTCTCTGAGCAGCATATATATATAATGCATAAAATGATCAGAAAAGTTTCTCTTGGGCCATTTTGTATTTTTTATACTGAACCCTGGCCTTTAAACAATGTTTAGATCTTTTGTATTTTCATCCTCATGTATCAGTTATTTGATGTTAATATTGCTTGTAGAAAATGTACTTTTGTCTAAAAACACTTGACTTATTATGCATAAAAATGCATTCATGTATATATAAAATGATGTACGCATGTACAAGTTAAATAAAATATATGTTCTGTTCTGTTCCTGATAACTAAATCTCCATATTTGTCAGCAATAACGTGGCTCCAGCGTAAACGGAGTTTCTACGATAGAATTTGCAGCAACTCTGCAGTTCAGGGTGAGAAGGTTCTAGGCCCATTTTCCATATTTTATCTCGATGTACATGGAAGATGAGCCTGGCATGTTCATGCCTTTTAGGCGCCATATAACCTCTTCATGTGTTGGTGCGCCTTAAAACCCCAATTCAATTCAAATCAATTCAGAAATTTTAAGTAGGTATGATCCCACCAACACCAGTCAAAGATGAACTTGGAAGAAAGGTTTTCTGTTACATTTCATACACATATTTGGAAAGTTGCATTGACTTGTAAGGATCTGTTGTACTCCTTAAATTATAGAAAACATAAATACTATTAAAGTTACCATCTATGACTTCAAGGAGGTATTGATTTGTATAATACAAACATTTTATAACATGCATTTCATCTTCTGTTTCATGAGAGTTGCATAGCACACATATTCTATGTTCATATGGAATATTATTGTGTCTGTCTGTTTCAACAACAAGAGAATGTGCCGAACATCTTAGTTTAGACAGAGCAGTTTTAAATGTCAATGGTATGTTTAATGTTAGACACCTTTCAACATCCAAATTTTAACATGTTGATAATGTATCTAGCTTTGCTTGATTGGTTTATGTTGCCACGCCAATTTTGCAAAGCACAGTCTAGTAAACGCTGCTTAAAAATAGAAATAAATAATTACTCATCACCTACATCTTTTCAAATCCACACAAAACCAAAACCATCTTTGAATGATAAGGATTTAACAGGTGTAGCCCAGGTTACTCTTTTAGTCACATCTTGATAACTGAGCATAACAATAACAGCGTGTGTGTTACTTTGTATTGTTCATTCGGATAAGATGTAGCCAATATTTTATACACTTACAATATACAGAAGAAATCTGCCGTATTCTCCTCATGCAAAAGGGTGAAATGCATTTTTTGTAAAATTTTAAATATCTACAACAAAACTGGTTATGACTGCATTTTTAATTTGTGTGGAGTATTCATATCCCCATAGTTCTGATCCATATGTTAAGACTGGCACGACCATAGTATCAAATAATTTAAAAAGTTCATGATGATCAAAGAAACCGAGATTTCTTTGAAGTTTATATAGTTATTGATATAATCAATTTTTACTTTGGATTGTAAGCATATCTTTTACTTTAGTCCATATTAGTTTTGCGGTGATGTATCTTATATGAGACCGTTTCTATTGTGACCATCTCTATTGTGACCGTCTCTATTGTGACTGTTTCTATTGTGACTGTTTCTATTGTGACTGTCTCTATTGTGACTGTCTCTATTGTGACCGTCTCTATTGTGACCGTTTCTATTGTGACCGTTTCTATTGTGACCGTCTCTATTGTGACCATCTCTATTGTGACCGTCTCTATTGTGACCATCTCTATTGTGACCGTCTCTATTGTGACCATCTCTATTGTGACCGTCTCTATTGTGACCGTTTCTATTGTGACCGTTTCTATTGTGACCGTCTCTATTGTGACTGTTTCTATTGTGACTGTTTTTATTGTGACCGTTTCTATTGTGACCGTTTCTATTGTGACTGTTTCTATTGTGCTTCTATTAAAAAGCCAGTTTTCCTTTCCTCTCAGTAAAATAGCCCCCGTGTCTAAAGACAATTATTTTTGTTTTCTTTAGATTAATTTGCATACCAGTTCTAATGCAAAAGTCGGAAATAACATTTATCAGCGACTGTAGGAGTCTTACGGTATCACTACAGTTTATCATGTCATGTTTGCCATGTCATCGGAGTATAAAATCGCAAAGATATCAATCAACATCCTTTGATATATGTATACCATTTGTGCAGGACAACTTTAATTCATCAGTCAAGTCATTAATAAAGAGATTGAACAGAATCGTGCTTAACTTACATCCTTGCCGACACCCTATATTACATTTAAAAAAAGCTAGTATCACGATCAGTGCGAATGCATCATGAAAGATTATTGTACATGGCAATTAAAAGTGAAAAAAATCCAGAAAATCAGCAATTAACAATTAGTCCCCCTAAGACCATCCAAAATCTGGCAGTCGTAGGCATTTCGTGTTAATAGTGATATCTCTTTTGAATCATGACAAGATATTGTGTACCTTCAATTTTAGAGGGGATGTCGCTCTCTCAAGGTCATAGGAAGGGTGCAATAAGGTCAAAGGTCACCAAGTGCATTTTGCAGTGCTAGCAGGCAGGAAATTGCCTAATACTGTATTATGCAGCCTAATGCACACAGATTTATGCATGGAAATATAAAGAATTGAGTTTATAATTATTC
The DNA here is from genome assembly GCA_037043455.1 of Cyrtodaria siliqua. NCBI lineage: Eukaryota > Metazoa > Mollusca > Bivalvia > Adapedonta > Hiatellidae > Cyrtodaria > Cyrtodaria siliqua. Next base: position 71,303 of record JAWPHD010008661.1, on the reverse strand, counting down.
CTGAACAACCTTCATTGTTTTGCACCAATGATTAATTAGGTCAAAGGTCAATAAGTGCAATTTTTACACGTAAAACTTAGGTGGCAGGACCAAAACTGCCACGTTTCATTAGGAAAGTGCTTTGTGGTCTAACCATTGCATATCACACCTATGCTCCTCTGTAGGACAAACATATCTATATTGTCATTCTATAGTAACCGTCTACGTGTTTGAGTGCTTAAGCTCGCCGGCCGACTTACAATCACTATATACTCTCACTGATAGAGGTTCGTTGGTTCAAGCCACCCTATAGCCAGACTTTATTTGAAACAATTTTGCATTTTTTTACTGCGGAAAAAGTCTAGTACTGATATTTACCAGAAACATTCATTAGGTAACTGTACACCTGTAAATAACTCGAATACTGTTGAAATAGGCGTAACATCAAATACAAACAAACGTGTTTCCTCATTAGTTGAATTAATCCTGTACTATATAACAAATAACAAAACTAGAATAGTTCGAAAATTGTCTTGTACATGTGTATGTATACATGTTTTAGACAGTCAAAACATTCCAAGGTTATAATGTAACAATCATTATTACATATCAGGTTGTAAATGCATGAAACATGTATATTACGTATTGGTTTAGTAGAGCAATGTAGTTGAAAAACAGCATTATGAAATACTAAAACTACAAAGTAACTGGCAATCATAAATAGTATGCAAACTAACTCAGTTTCCTATTATGCTTAAACAGCAACGTTTCATAACTAACTGCCACAGAACTGTCATTTAGCAATATATGAATTGTTTATCTAGGGTTTGAACAACCAGTGGCCTCACATGCACACTCAAATAGAAACACTTGGTCTGACTGGTAGCATTTGCAACGTGCTGTGCTACACTTTGTCTTGCATCCACATGACACAAGCTGGATACAAGTATTTGGAACAGAGGGTTTCCTCATCCAGATTGGTGTCAAGATACCATCACTGACGCACCATCCTCCTGTATTTGATGGGTCTTCAGGTTGGAAATCGACATCGGTAGCATTGATCCAGATTTTCGCCTGATAGTTTGCCCTCTTCACATGAAGTTCGAGTGCATCCGAGGTTGGTGGTAAGAGCTCCAAAGAATTTCTAGCCTTCATAAACAAACAATAACGGCATACATCAATGTTTGGCTCATGATCCTCCTGCGAACAACCATACAATCCGCAGAGATATTGTGCGAGCGGTAACATATCTCCGTCGTGACCAATACCTCCTAGTAAGTCCGGAACATCACAGAAACGCGTCCAACATGTCTTCTTGCTGATTCCATCAAAGGACGACGTGGTATCACATCCCGTCAGTGCATGAAAACCGAGGATGTTTCGTCTAACGTGTTCGTCAAGCTTCTGAGATATGGTGTGTATTGGATAACACTTTCTTTGCTTTCCAGTCCCTGAAACCATCCATGTCTCTACCTCATACCCAATGTGATGCATAAGAAGTAGCAAAACATCTGTGTCCCGACAAACGACTTCTAAACGCCTGTATCCTCTGTTTACTGCATCCCTCGCATGTAGTATCATTCTGGTGTCGGCTTCTTCATGATTTACACACAAGTGTTTGGCATCAAAGCTGCTAGATTTTGAATTCGTGTCTCCTGAGAAACCTCCACCAACAACAATAGTTGATCCAATTGGATGAGTATCTGAGCGATTCATCACCTCAGTAGAAAGGAATTCAGCAAAATCCGCTTTGTTATCTTCCTGTGATATGTACTGATCCCATACTTGTGGAAGTGGGACATCTGGACTTGTGATGAGTTTTCGTATTGGCCGACGTATGCCAGATCTTTTGCTTCTTGTGGAAGCTTTGAACGACCGACCACCAAAATAACGATCAAACGTGACATCAGTGCGTGTGGTAGTGCTGTTAAAATGCCTGTACACTGTCTATACAAATATAGATGCGTATATTATTGCAAATTGGACTGCAGATATGTTATAATATTTTTTTCTGTTCTTTCTATGCGCTTTCAATTTTTTCCCAACCCCTCAATGCATTACAGAAATCAGCGATTTTAGTCATTTTTTCAACATTTTGCCCTAAAATTTAAATACTTGAGCATGTATGTTATATCTGATACAATAAATGACTTGGATATGTGTAGTGTGCAACATTTTATTGCTTCAAATTGATAAGTTTATGTTCAAACTATTTTCAAAAGAGAATTCCAGATTCCGTAGATTTTTGACGGAAATGCACATTTTTCGCCTGAAAATTAAGGCAATATTTTAAGCATCATATGGTTCAGGACTTTTTTTCTACTTAATTACTGGACCTTTCTCTATCCAAAATGTTACAATATGTCTTTATTCTATTGTATTAAATATTTTTTTCTAAATGTTAACCCAATACCCCAATTGATTACAGAAATCAGTGTTTTTTTCCCCAATATTTTGCCCTAAAATGCCATTATTTGAGCACATATGATGCCAGGAAAAACTTGAATATGTATGCTGTGCAACATTCTATTGCTTCAATTTGATAAGTTTATGTTCAAACTAATTTAAAAAGATAATTCTAGATTCCGGCGATTTTTGACAAAAACACACATTCTCGCCCCAAATTTAAGGCATTTCCAAACATCTGTTTAATCACTGGACCTTACCCTGCCCAAAATAGTTACAATATTTCTTTTTTTAAGAAACTCTATATAATACGTCTCTGTTTGAATAAGCATAGTACACTACTCTAAAACTAGAAGAAAGTTTGCACTCAGTGACCTTTGACCCAATCTATTTATAGCCTATTTAAACAAAATATATCTTAAATTATAATGGTTTCGTTTGGTCACCATTTCAAGTAATAATAGATATAAGTTTGACTATAAAACACATTTAAAAATGTCATATGTATTACACGCCAAATAAAAGCTATGAAAAAAACGCACTTGGTGACCTTTGACCTCATTAAGACCTCATTAGGGCCATGAGAGAGCGACATCCCCTCTAGAATTCAGGTACTTTGTATCTAGAAGCAATTTAGCATATAAGTTTGCTATTAACAAAAAATGATTTTTAGACATATATCTCAGGATATTTGGCCAACTAAATCTTGTGTTTCAACTCCATGCATTTTGTTCAACTTATTGCATTTTGCATTTTTGTTTTGCATTTTTTGATTTTGAGGAACTCAAACTCTGTTAGAGTAGGAACGTTTCATACAAAGATATCACTACTTTATTAATGCATTAATTCATTTTGTATATTTCAAAACTTGTTTTGCCAAATTTGTCATTTCATCTTTTTGAAAATTCCAAAATTAGACGTGCACACTTTCTTTTTTGACTCAAGAGTATATTAACATAAACAAATAGAATATATTTAAACAGTCTTATAAGAAAAGGAGTGGGTGGTAAATATCTGACACTTTTAATAGGGCTCGATCTTAGATATAGTATGTTCTAAAAAATAAACTGGAATGGTCAGTGGTCTCGGACAAACATTTCATTACTTACAATGTACGATACATGTTTATTATGTCGGACATTGTATTGAGAAGTTTACACAGTATGTTGAGCTTTATCCCAGATATACCCCTATTGCCACATACAATAATCTTACATGATGCATCTACACTGATCATGATATTGGCTTTTTTAAATGTAATATAGGGCGTCGGCAAGGATGTAAGTTAAGCATGATTCTGTTCAATCTATTAATGACTTGATTGACGAATTAAAGCTGTATACATATTTCAAGTTGATTGATATCTTTGCGATTTTATACGCCGATGACATGGCAAACATGACATGGCAAACTGCAGTGATACCGTAAGGCTCCTACAGTCTCTGATAAATGTTATTTCCAACTGTTACATTAGAACTGATATATTTGCAAATTAATCTAAAGAAAACGGGAGCTATTTTAGAGGAAAGGAAAACTGGGTTTATAATGGAAGCAAAATACCTAGAAACATTCTCATCAGTCTATACATCACCCCAAAACTAATATGGACTAAAGCAAAAGATATGCTTACAACTCAAAGTAAAAAATTGATTATATCACGAAATAAACGAGGTATCTTTGTGATTTTATACTCCGATGACATGGCAAACATGACATGGTAAACTGTAGTGATACCGTAAGACTCCTACAGTCTCTGATAAATGTTATTTTCAACTTTTGCATTAGAACTGGTATGCAAATTAATCTTAAGAAAACAAAAATAGTTGAAATGGGGGCTATTTTAGAGGAAAGGAAAACTGGCTTTATAATGGAAGCACGATAGAAACAGTCTCATATAATTATATGGGTTTATATATCGTCCCAAAACTAATATTATTTGATTGTTAAAGCTGAACTTACATATTTTGCTAACTTTATAACAATATTCTTATCTGTGTCTGCAGTAATTCTAAGAGTTTAAACATACTAGGTCTTTTATAATAATATTTTTAATAGGAATTTTCCGGATTCTTGTGTAACAAGTCAAAAAAAGCTACCTAATACGTACGTTTTACATAGATATTAATATTTTAAAATCTGCGTAAAACGTACGTAATAGATAGCTAAAAGCTTGCAGTATTGCAGTATTGGCAGCTGCGTATATATATATGCAGCTTTTGCGCAGATCTAAAAAAAAAGAAAATTACAAAAACTGAACATTTACAAGCAAGCTACGTAATAGCTTCGTAAATGCTGATTTCACGAAGGTTTGCGTAAAAGCTTCTTAAATGAAGGTATTTTCTGCAATATATTTAATTGTAAAATTAAACAATTTAATAGGTAATTTTACATTTTTACATATCACATTTTTTTCCATTACAAAATGCTGCTAATGTAAACTTCCCATCGCTTAATGGAATTAAGGCCACATAATGAGTAATATAAAGTTACACAAATGATTTCAAATGAACAGGGCAATATTGCTTTTTTTTAAACTCCCAGCGTCCCATTTGTTTCTCTAGTAACTTGCTTTTTTAAAAATCATTATTAGTAATTACTATTATCACATACTGTCAGTGTTGGAGTGTAATAAAGCCATGATATATTTATCGTAATCCACTAGTGTAATAAATATGCAAATGAAGGCAAAATCTTCGTTCAGTCTTTTCCTTTCAGCTCGGTATGTATCAGAATTGCCTTGTCGATTAAATAAATCGAGGAGGTAGTTCCGTTGTTCGATGCAGTACTGAGAAGACCGAGTCAACATATGATGACAGCATACAAACATATGACGACAGCATACAAACATATGACGACATCATACAAACCAAACATATGACGACAGCATACAAACATATGACGATACATATGACGACAGCATACAAACATATGACGACAGCATACAAACATATGACGACATCATTCAAACCAAACATATGACGACAGCATAAAAACATATGACGACAGCATACAAACATATGACGACAGCATACAAACATATGACGACATCATACAAACCAAACATATGACGACAGCATAAAAACATATGACAGCATACAAACATATGACGACAGCATACAAACATATGACGACAGCATACAAACATATGACGACATCATACAAACATATGACGACAGCATACAAACATATGACGACAGCATACAAACATATGATGACATCATACAAACATATGACGACAGCATAAAAACATATGACGACAGCATACAAACATATGACGACAGCATACAAACATATGACGACAGCATACAAACATATGACGACATCATACAATCATATGACGACAGCATACAAACATATGATGACATCATACAATCATATGACGACATCATTCAAACATATGACGACATCATACAAACATATAACAACATTATACAAACATATGACGACATCATACAAACATATAACAACATTATACAAACATATGACGACATCATACAAACATATAACAACATCATACAAACATATGACGACATCAAACAAACATATAACAACATCATACAAACATATGACGACATCATACAAACATATGACGAGTCGACATCATATGACAACGTAATGTTATATATCTAAGGCAGCTGCAATAATAAGTGTTCCCTACAAGGCATTTTTGGATTTACATGTTATAGATAAAATCTGACATTTGTGCCTATTTAATATTGAATTTATTAAACTCGTTGCGAAGCCTCGCATCACATAATTTTATCCAACTGGTTTAATAAATTCAGTATTAAGCAGGCACACGTGTAAGATCCTCTATAACTTGTTCAAACCAAACTGTTTTTTTATATTACCAGTTATTAAATATATTTTATTACATTTCTATGCGTGAAAGATCTGGTTTTCTCAGTGCAAGAATATTCTTAATCGCTAAATATTAATTACTAACTCAGAACACAATAATAACTAACGTTGCTAACTTAGAACACAATAATAACTAACGTTGCGACGTTGAGTCGTGACATCAACAAAGTGTTGCTGACGTCGACGTCATCCCCCGATAACGTTCAATAAAGCGAATATTTGTTTGCAAAAACGTAATTTAAAATGTAATAAATAGATTATTTAACTGCTGGGATCGATTATTGGGTAGTCCTTCACTTGATGGTAGACGTGCTTTGTTTTTTCACTCACTCGCATGCGCTCGTTCGTGAAAAGAACCACACGTCTACCACTTCTGAAGGATTTCCCTATAATCGCAGCAGTTAAATAATCTCTATGCATCAATAATATATTTAAACATATGGTAGAATGTTGAAGAAAAAAATGAAAAACCACAAATTGTATTATGTAAATATCACATCCTCTTGAGGGTGCCAGTGGATAGAATGTGATGTCGACTGAGGCGTTATCATTTCGAGGGTTGATAATAGCCATTGGCACCCTCAAGAGGATGTGATATTTATTTTATTATACCAAACAAATACTCCAATGGGAAATCGCATCAATAAATCTTGTTGAACATATCATAGTCAAAACATATGATAATAACAATCTAGAACTGAGCTTTTCAAAAAGCTAGCGGGATGATATTTTGCGCTATCACCCGCTATGACGCGTTGAGGGTGATAGTGTGAAATATCAACCCAGCAGCGTATGGGGATTTTACATGAAGTGTTTACAGTGAGGTATAATAATACCTTTTATTGCATTATTTTCAAATGGGTTTCAAGTAAAATAATTCTGCATTTAAAAATTGTTGTGCTAATTTTAATGCTTAGAGATCGCCGTATGTCCCTTTAATGTAACATAGTGTTATAGTCAGTGATGCAAATTTATAATGACGAAAAGCAAAACATACCTGACTCTTTCGCAGCCTTACTTGTGAATTCAAATCCAAAAGTAATGATAGGCATTATATAGGTAGGAAAAAACGTAAAAATGCAATCATATATCAAACTGCAAACACTTATATCTTGATTGATTTGATTATAGCAAGATTGCAATAAGGATATTTTCAGGGTGTATTCTGCGTCATTTATGGTGTATGTGTTTTGAGTTGCTATCCCGAATCTAATCCCTGGGTATTTATGGCCAGGATTTATGATGAAGATCGAGCTTATGAATCAATGCATTTCCGATATATTGATTATAAATAAGATAGAATTTAAATAAATGATTGTATCATGTCATCTAGGACATGAGTAAATCCTGTTATAAAACTGTATAGTCATGAAGTAAATAAGTGGTGTGACACCCGGGTTAGGATAATAAATAAGTGGCGTGACATCAGGATTAGGATAAAGGGGAAAAGAGGTTTAGAAAAAGATTACCATAGGGATTCAAAGAATTGTAAAATGGATGAATGATTGTTTGAATGGTGTATTACGTCATTTTCAGCACATTATAGGCTATATATGACTCTTTGCTTTTTAGCGATGGAGGCAGTCCACCCACTTTTTCCTGGGTAGAACCAGTATTGTACACCTCCCGCCATCTGTAAGAATCAACACTTTCTCACCGCTTTCTCACTTACAAGTCGAGATCCCAGTGGGATTCGAACCCACGGAGGTTACAAAAAAGGATGCATAAATAAGTGGCGTGACAACAGGGTTCGAGTATAGAGGGAAAAGAGGATTGTATAATTGGAGAAAGGAAATGAAAGGGATCCCCCCAAAAACGTAGAACGAAATGAAGGAACATTATTTTACAAGTCACAAACATAAACAAAACAACATTTCTTTAATCTTAAAAAAACAAGTCCTTGTGTTGCGAAAATGGACGGAATTTTCTTAGGCCTGTATGTATGTGTGTATGATCGGTGAAAAGAAGGATGTTTGTAATTTGTAGGATACAACAGTGTTGTGTAAAATTTTCCATTTGTAATTTCTATGCTGTAAGGTATTTCCTTTTCACTTTCATTTATGCTAATGCTGCATTTAATTTATCAAACTTTAATAAGATTACATCTTTGAATGCTAATTTAATCTTTGTGAAATATTTAAATAAACATATAATTAATAATATAATTAATCCATTGTCGACCGTTAATATTTGCCCTGGTGCTAGGAGTAGGTTAGGGAGGGTACGAATTTTAATCAGTGTTCGGCTTCTTTACTTTCAAAGCCTTTCATTCACCGAGGGATCAAAGTAAAACTACGCTATCTTGTTCTTTATTTATATTTATTTACAATAGTTTTACTTTCATCCCTAGGTTCTACCTGTTGTCCTGCTAACTAGTAAACATTTAATGAATACAAGACAACAAACTCAGGTAACCCCATAAACATAGTTTTAATACTTAAAGGAAATCCATATTGGGCTAATAGTGCCTAACTACAGTACAGTACTCGGTAAAAAAGGTTTTGGACCAGGGTATATAAAGTCATATAAAAATAAAACTAGTGGACAGATTTTAAGTATCTTTTTTTAGTAACCAAGGTCTACCCTACCCGGTTAATTTGGTACCAGAAACATTAAATTCCAAACAAGATTTGATTTTAAAAAAATATCGCGAACACACAAAGGGTCTGTAAAAAATGTTGCAAAGTCCATTAAAAGTAACAGTTACGGACACATTCGAGTAACCAATAAAAAGATTATTATTTTTTCGCAAACTTTCATTGTAAACGATAATTATTGTTGATTGTTGATCTATTGTGAATTATCAACTGAGATAATAAGGGTTATGGTTGAATGTCAAGGTTCAGCGATCATTGTACGGGTTCGAACACTGCCATGGTCCAAAACTTTTTTTACAGAGTATATATACAAAATGAATTGAACGATGTTTAACCCTGAACCCCCTACATATATATGATGGACTGTTCTTTCTTGCATACCGGCTAAGGCTACATGGGGGATGGAAATTCTTATCTTTATGGGTAAAGATAAAAGGCGCGTGCGCACCAACATCCGGTATGCAGGAAAACACCTAGCACCATCAATGCACAACATGTCTCTGATATGCAAGAAAAAGAATCTATCATGGGTATTCGGTTCAGATAGGGAATTCCAACCCTCGGTTCAGATAAAAACACTTATACCTAGAGTTGGAATTCTCTAGCTTCACCGGATACCCATGAAAGGTTCTTATATTCTTTGAATTGTTTTGGTGAAAATGACTGATCTGCAGCTGGACATTGTAAATCTTGATCGGCCTGCGAGTTACTCGCAGGCTGATCTGGGTTTACAATGGACGCAAAGGCTATTATAGTCGTGCTTAGTGGGTTAAGGTTAATGGCTCATGTACACACTGATTAAATTATTTAGAGCTGCCCCAGAGAGAGAGAAATGGTACATAGGAACCAAGAACCTGCCCAAGCCTTAATTGAAAATAGGTTCCTATGGTTCTTTAATGTGCTCGCTCGGAAGATAGACTTTGATACATGAGACTGCCACATCCGACGGACAGATATCATAAAGAAACTCGTTAGAACAAAACAGTCTATTAAATCATTTTAGAATTGTTTTATTATTAGAATTTTGTGATTCTGGATTCAAAGAACCTCATTACTCAATGTCAAGTAAAAACTCAATGAGTTCTGAGAACAGACTGAACTTCTCATTACATGGTCCAAATATTAACTTTCATACCCCTTCTCCAAGAAGCGAAAATGGGGTTGGCTTGGGTATGAAATCAAATCTTAATTTCGACATAAAAAGTTTGCATATTGTAAAATTAAAACATTTAATAGGTCATTTGAAACAGGTTACTGCATATTTTCAATAAAAAAATATTTTTAAAGGTGTTTTATTGTCAAAATACACGTGATAAAATCCTGCTAATATAAGCTTCGCCATTGCTTAATGGAACTAATTTAGCAGGACCACGTAATGGGCCACTTCGAAAAATTAACAGATTTCATCAGTCCAATTTTTATCACAGAACCAATAAGAATGCTTCATTAATATTTTCATTTGGTTGTTTCTATTATGACATCTCTTTCTGGTATTATGACATCACATCCTGGTATTATGATGTCACATCCTGGTATTATGACATCACATCATGGTATTATGATGTCACATCATGCTATTATGATGTCACATCATGCTATTATGATGTAACTCAGTGTGTTCTCGGAACTGATTTAGCCTTTTAATTGCTGTCAGAAACAGTTTAAGACTGTTTGTATCACTCATTGAGTAATGAGTTTCTTGAAACCAAGAATCAGAAAATTCTAAAAATAAAATAATTCTAAAATCGTTTAATAGAGTGTTTCATTGATATTTGTGGCATGAAGGGCTAATTAATAACACACACCAGCAAAAGAAAAACGACCATAGAAAATACCATACAGTAACTACGCTAGATGCAGCATGCTAAACGCTGCCATTTTCGATGAAAACATCCTTAAGGTTTAATTACACTAAATCCGCCGGATGTGCTCGCCTGGTGCATTCGAAAGTATTTCTGTACAAAAGAGTGCTAATCTTTTTTCTCTCTAAAAACTGCTTTAGTGCAGTTTTCTGTTATTTTTTTGGCTGTAACTGTATCCTGGACATGTTGTTGCTATTTGAAAATGCAGCTCATCATGTTTTTGACAGCTTTTGATATAAATTTCAGAAGTAAAAGTAGACAGGTTATGAAATTGCAAGGGATAAAAATAATGTTTACTTTTGACCCGGTGTTGGTATACAACTGAAGAAATGTTTCTTAGAAGATCTTCAACCCCACATTTCCTTGTTGATGTTTAACAGCAGAAATGTTTATTTGCATAATAAAGTAAGTTTCCCAAAATACTAACCAGATTTGAGTCTGTAAAAGGTTGTCGACATTCTCACTTTACTATGGAAGGGGCATGGAGACTCATTTACACTATAATAACCTTAAAAAGATATCTAATTCTGAACTTTTACATGGCACAGTTGATTTCACTCCAGTACTTACATATCTCCACAGTATTGTGGAGTATATTTCCAATAGGTTGTATTTAATATCAAGTTGCACATGCTAATTAAGTGCACATTTAATACGAAGCTAACGCAAGTTTATTATGAAGGTTTTACCTGTATTTGGATTGACACCAATAATGTTTCTTAGATTACCTCTAGTCCCTTTAAAATCAGAGAATATTTCAATGTAGCAATGTGTAAAAAACTTAACATAACGTGGTCCCGCCTTAATTTAATTAAGCGATGGAAAAGCTTATATTAGCAGGAATTTATAACGGACATTTCGACAATAAAATATGTTTAAAAACATTTTTTACTGCGATAACCTCTTTAAAATTACCTAATAATGTTTTAATTTTACAGTATGCAAACTTTTTAAGTCGAAATTAAGATTCATTGTCAAAACCAAACCGAGCCTGTTTTCGCTTCTTGGAGACGGGTAGGATGGGGTATGAAAGTTAATACTCCAACCACGTAATGAATTTATTTTTCCGAGTGAATCAGTACCTTTTCCAAAAATTTAAATAGATCAGATGTAAAGATGAATAAAGCCATCCTCAACATTCTATTATGCTGTATAAGGCCATCCTTAAAAAATTGTTGGTTTGCTGTGCTCCGACCCAAAAGGTTTAAGTGGATATGTAGGTAAGAACTTTTACTAATACGTTTGCAAAGTCAAATCAGAAAGAAAAAGAAAACAAACTTTCTTTTTTTCAAAGAAAATATTTTAAAAAATATTGTAGAGAGGGGGGAAAAATTAGCTAGCCTATGACCACCTTTGATGACTGCTACACCTGTAGTCCTCCGACCACCTGTGATGACTGCTACACCTGTAGTCCTCCGACCACCTGTGATGACTGCTACACTTGTAGTCCTCTGACCACCTGTGATGACTGCTACAACTGTTGTCCTCTGACCACCTGTGATGACTTCTACACCTGTAGTCCTCCGATCATCTGTGATGACTGCTACACCTGTAGTCCTCTGATCACCTGTGATGACTGCTACACCTGTAGTCCTCCGACCACCTGTGAACGCGTTTTACAAAATGTAGTGTCCTGTCTGTATTATACAGGAATACAAACGGTTTTAATGTATCTCATTAATGTTATGTTTTCAGTTTTTCAGATTGATTTATAATAACAAAAAAATAAATAAAAAAATAACAGTATATATACCTGATATTGCTGCAATTTTGCATCGCGATCCTGAAAAGTGTAAACAAAATGAAAAAGAAAAGGCCCCTAAATATTAAAAAAAGAAGAGTAAGTTTGGTAGCTGCCTTTTTAGTAGGTTACTAAGGTCAGAGCACAGCAAACCAGTTTATTTCAAGGGTGGCCTAATAAAGGATTCTTATGCAACGGGACTATAACACATGGAGTTACACCCAAACACGCACACAAGATAACATTTCTCACAATTACAGTTTTGGATACAAAATATATATTGACTCCTTTTTTACCCTTTATTTATGATAAAATAAACACGTCTGCTTCAATGGCCTACTCTATTTTGGTTTATAAGCTTAAAATTGTTCAAAAGATAAATCATATTGCTATAAGCTGTTTAAGTGGGGTCTCTAATAGTTCAAAGTTGACAATATCATTAAATCAGGGTTAAAACTTAGGACACATTTATTGTGTCCTTCCCTTAAGGCCACTTTTAACAATAGATTTATTTAATTTTTGAGGTTTACATGGATCAGTCGACAGTCTAAATATAGAACAGTTAAGATGGTATGGTAATTTTGTATTTTTAGATATGACGCTGTGAAGTTAAGTATGACGCTGTGAAATGAGCTGATAAACTATTTAGAAAATGTTAAAAGTCATTTAAAGAATTTCATTCATACTGTTTGAGTTCACGTTGACGCACCTGCAGGTCACAAGGTCACAACAATTGAGACTAATTTTTCATTTATGTATAGTTTTAAGGGACACTGTCCATTAGTAAGCAGATATTGAGCATAACCAAATAACTGTCTGACTTTTATTCATTGAAATGTATACATGAAAACATGAGGATAGACCCTAAGAAGTATGTAGGAATACATTCGTGAGTTTGAAAAAAAAAAAGTTTAAATTATTAAATGTAAATAAAGTGGGACCCACAATATTTACCTTTTATGTGTTCACGTGACTTCCATAGCGCACTAGGTTTTCACCATAGTATGTATTGCGTAATATGTATAGCCCGCTTAGCTCAGTCGGGAGCGAGTTCCGACAACTTTACGCTCACGAACACTTATTTTTACTGCGAGTTTGGGCTGCGAGTTCAAACCCACGAAGTGGATTTGCTTTTTTTTGTACCGCGATTGAATTTCGTTAAACAATCTTGCTTTTAATTAGTAAATATTGAATAATGTTTAGTGTATAATGTTTGCGAACATAATTAATGGGTGTTTTATAAGCTAAAACTTACGGACAGTGTCCCTTTAACAGTTTTGCATTCATCCCTGGGTATGCAAATGGACAAATACAATAGCAAAAACTTGATTCTATTTCATTGCGAAAATGCAGACCTAATAACAGTGTTATTATTATTATAATTGTTTGGGTTGGGGCGCATGTTTCATTACGTGGTCCCACCTTAATCCCATTAAGCGATGGAAAAGCTTATATTAGAAGAATTTGATAACGTATATTAAGACAATAAAAAACGTTTAAAAACATATTTTACTGACAAAATGCGATAACCTGTTTAAAATCACCTATTAAATATTTTAATCTCAAAATATGCAATTTTTTTAAGCTGAAATTAAGGTTTAATTTCATACTGCAGCCAACCCCGTTTTTCCTTATGGGGAAGGCGTTGGAGGGGGTATGAAATATAATACTCGGATCACGTAATGTCAGCCAACATTTGTTATTAATGAGATGAAAACTTTTGACAATGGCGTGGCGCAGTCAGTAGCGCAGCGGATTTGTAACCGGAGGCCCCGGGTTCAATCCTCCGTGGTGCCACTGTATTCCGTCGGGGTGTTCTTGGGCAAGACACTTTCCCTTAGCCTCGTCCGTCCGATGGGACGTAAACCGGGCGGTCCCGTGTATCGGTCTATCCTCCAAGCACGTTAAAGAACCATAGGAATCTATTACATAATAAGAGTAGGGCAGGTTCCCGGATTCCTATGTATCCTTCCCCTCTCTCTGGGGCGGCTCTAAATAACCTATACTGTGTTGATGAACCGTTAAACAACATTCAATTATACTTTTGACAATTATAAGTTACATGATAATATTATATACTCAGGAATTCTTATTGGTTAAGAAAATAAATATTTTTTCAGCCAAAATTCTTTTTGATAGGGCTTTTTCCCCAGCTGATGTAAGCAGGAGTTCCTTAGTTGCCATCAACCACTTTGTCTCTGTTCTCATGTAAACTCATTGCTGAGACAGCAGTAACCTTTATATATAGTTAGCTTAAAGATGAATGGCCACTCTTTTTGTAGTATTATCAATTAACAAAGCACGGCCGGATTTATCAAACACTTGCATGTTACATCAGCTTATAGTTAGTCCTCTATCAAGTTTGTTTAAATGGTGACCCTGGTTCACAGTTTTACAGAGAGTTAGTTCTATAGGAGAAAATTTTAAATAGAAATTCTAAAAAAAAATAATGATGGAGCATAATTTTACATTGACAATTTCATATCAAAAATACTGTTTTCCATGTTAAATATTCATTTCTGAACTGATTTCAATTTTTTTTTTATTTTTTTTTAAGTTAGCTAATTAACCTGTTGTAGGCGATTTACTTCTAAGGTACTCTTCCTGGGTAGAACCAGTACTAAGCAATGCAGATAAAGTGTCTTGCTCAGGGACACAACACATGTGGTTATGGCGGGAATCGAACCCACGACTTTTGGATCTTAGATCACAGCGCTCCACATGTACTTTTTAATTTAAATTATGTTTGAAAAACCCAAAAAAAACTTTGGCAGAAACAATTAGCCCTCTAAATAACAGGTCTATGGTAGCTAGTACTGGTTTTGCAACTTTTTGTTTTATTTCAGATATTTTAAATCAGTTCATCAAAAAGCATTAAAAAATAAATAATGCAAAGGTTTATAATGTTTATGACATATTGTGTTTTGGTCTGTCCATTTGTACTAATACACATATCTGGATTGGCCTAGTCTAGGGTAAGGGTTAGGGTTTTTTATTACAGTAAAAAAAATGTTTGGCTTTTTTATGCGACTAAATTGTTCTTTTTTAGGATTTATGAGGCTTATCTTTAATGTTTCACATAGGGTATTAGCCAAATAAACCCCATTCTGTAAGAGCATAATTTATGTCTGTCTATCCATCCGTCCGTCTATCTATTCATCTGTCCGTCCATCCATACGTCAGTCCATCTGTCATTCTGTCCATACGGAACATAGTTACAATGTTTGTTTTTATTCTGGAGCTTGATGTGCAAGTAAGTGAGAAAGAGTTGATTCTTATGGATGGCGGGAGATATACATTACTAGTTCAACCCAGGAAAAAGTGTGTGGTCTGTCACCACCGCGTAAAGTGTGTGGTCTGCCACCACCGCGTAAAGTGTGTGATCTGCCAACACTGCATAAAGTATGTGGTCTGCCACCACCGCATAAAGTGTGTGGTCTGGCACCACCACGTAAAGTGTGTGGTCTGCCACCACCGCATAAAGTGTGTGGTCTGCCACCACCTCATAAAGTATGTGGTCTGCCACCACCGCATAAAGTATGTGGTCTGCCACCACCATGTAAAGTGTGTGGTCTGCCACCACCACGTAAAGTGTGTGGTCTGCCACCACCGCATAAAGTGTGTGGTCTGCCACCACTGCGTAAAGTATGTGGTCTGCCACCACCACATAAAGTGTATGGTCTGCCATCACCACATAAAGTGTGTGGTCTGCCACCACCGCATAAAGTGTGTGGTCTGCCACCACCACGTAAAAAAAACTGTTGTATATAGCCTAAAATATGCTGAACATAAAATAAAGCCAATCGATATACGTTAGTTTCGATTTGTTTTTGGAATAATACTAGTTAACGGATGTCACATTTCGAGCACTTGTTCATTATTCCAATGTCAAATTAAAGGATGCCCATGATCAAAGGTCTTCTTTTGATTTTGTTTTTTTCTCCATATTAAATATTCATTTGAAAGAGAGCCAGTCTTGGACATTTTAAATGATGCAAATTCCACTGCATAATTAGTCCATCTGGAAAGGAAAATGTGTGTAACTCTAAGGTTTGTCGTTTGACTCCTCACATTATGGGTGGGATATTCCAGCGTGGCAGCACTTTAAAGTTGAGCATTGAGCTCACTGCTACATTAAGTAAACCTTCTTGCCTCTCACCTCTGCGGGTTCGACTCAAGTGATGAGGTGTCGATTCTTATGGATGGTGGGAGAGTGTACAGTACTGGTTCTATCCAAGATTTTTTTAAAGTGGGTGGTCTGCCTCCACCACAAAAAAAAAAAGTGACCGTCATATATAACCTTACATGTGTTGAAAATGATGTACAGTATGGTTCACGCGAAGCCCACACTTTACTCTTTCACGCCAAGTGAGGAATTTACAAATCGCTTACTTACATGGAGTTTTGATGATAAAACTACTCGGAGTGAAAATTAGCTACCTAAATTACGCCGCGATACTTCGTGTAGACAATGTCGGAGTACGCCCAGTCGAAACTGCACATGTAAAGGGTGCAACTTTTTCTGGTTGAAGTAATTTTTATGCATAATTATTTAATAACTGAAATGGAAGCAAAAGACAATTAGACTTTCTATTTTTGGAAAATCGGATGTGGGAAAATTAAAGAAAAATAAAACATTTCAAAGGCCTGGATTATGGATACTAGGCCACGATAGTAATATGGCGGTTCCTATGACCGGCCTTGCCATTCAATCTGAAATACTGGAAATTATAATTACAATTTTAATTATGTCTTTTGAACAACAAAAATGAACAAAACTTGCAATTAAATGCTATTAAACTTTGAAATACGGATCTGCTTCAAAATGTGCTCATTGTGTTTATCAGTTGTGTCAACTTTGTACAGAAAAGACTCGGTGTCTTACATTGTATTTCTGGCGATCGATTACATTTTCAAGTGCAATGTCGGACAAGCTGAAAAACTGCCGAAAAACTGCCGAAAAAATTCAATTTTTTTTTTATTCCAATAATAAGTGTGCACTCATGCTTAATTGGACTTGACAATGGTATTACTTTCGCGAAGTGGATACTCAGACTCCAAACACTGACTTCGCATACATTCACGCGGCGCCCGATGCCCCAAATTTGGCAAATCAAATAAATACATTAAGTAGATGCCATAGTGAACATGACTGAAAGATTGTTAAAGGGCCACATGTCAATCTTGAAGTTTTTATCAAACATCAAAATTAGCTTCTCGACTTATTAATTTAATTATTTTACAAAATGTTGAAATATATTATTGGTGCAATATTATCAAAAGTCAGTAATATACAAAAACAAATTGCTTTATACTATTCTTATGATTAATATTAATGATTGAAATAATGCATGTAATGTGGAAAAACTAGCGGGACGCCGTGAGTTTTTAATAGATTGCCATGTGTCCCTTTAATGTGTCGTTGAGGCCCACCCATACATATCGTGGAGGCCCATCCATACATATCGTTGAGGCCCATCAATACATGTCTTTGATCCATACATGTCGTTGAGGCCCATCCATACATGTCGTTGAGGCCCATCCATACATGTCTTTGAGGCCCATCCATACATATCGTTGAGGCCCATCAATACATGTCTTTGATCCATACATGTCGTTGAGGCCCATCCATACATGTCGTTGAGGCCCATCCATACATGTCTTTGAGGCCCATCCATACATGTCGTTGAGGCCCATCCATACATGTCGTTGAGGCCCATCCATACATGTCATTGAGGCCCATCCATACATGTCGTTGAGGCCCATCCATACATGTCGTTGAGGCCCATCCATATATGTCATTGAGGCCCATTCATACTTGTCGTTGAGGCTCATCCATACATGTCGTTGAGGCCCATACATGTCGTTGAGGCCCATCCATACATGTCGTTGAGGCCCATCCATACATGTTGCTGAGGCCCATCCATATATGTCATTGAGGCCCATCCATACATGTCGTTGAGGCCCATACATACATGTCGTTGAGGCCCATCCATACATGTCGTTGAGGCCCTTCCTTACATGTCATTGAGGCCCATCCATACATGTCTTTGAGGCCCATCCATACATGTTGTTGAGGCCCATTCATACATGTCGTTGAGGCCCATCCATACATTTCGTTGAGGCCCATCCATACTTGTCATTGAGGCCCATCCATACATGTCGTTGAGGCCCATACATGTCGTTGAGGCCCATCCATACATGTCATTGAGGCCCATCCATACATGTCGTTGAGGCCCATACATGTCGTTGAGGCCCATCCATACATGTCGTTGAGGCTCATCCATACATGTCGTTGAAGCCCATCCATACATGTCGTCGTTGAGGCCCATCCATACATGTCATTAAGGCCCATCCATACATGTCGTTGAGGCCCATCCATACATGTCGTTGAGGCCCATACATGTCGTTGAGGCCCATCCATACATGTCGTTGAGGCCCATCCATACATGTCGTTGAAGCCCATTCATACTTGTCGTTGAGGCTCATCCATACATGTCGTTGAGGCCCATACATGTCGTTGAGGCCCATCCATACATGTCATTGAGGCCCATCCATACATGTCGTTGAGGCCCATACATGTCGTTGAGGCCCATCCATACATGTCGTTGAGGCTCATCCATACATGTCGTTGAAGCCCATCCATACATGTCGTCGTTGAGGCCCATCCATACATGTCATTAAGGCCCATCCATACATGTCGTTGAGGCCCATCCATACATGTCGTTGAGGCCCATACATGTCGTTGAGGCCCATCCATACATGTCGTTGAGGCCCATCCATACATGTCGTTGAAGCCCATCCATACATGTCGTCGTTGAGGCCAATCCATACTTGTCATTGAGGCCCATCCATACATGTCGTTGAGGCCCATCCATACATGTCGTTGAAGCCCATCCATACATGTCGTCGTTGAGGCCCATCCATACTTGTCGTTGAGGCCCATCCATACATGTCGTTGAGGCCCATCAATACATGTCGTTGAGGCCCATCCATACATGTCATTGAGGCCCATCCATACATGTCATTGAGGCCCACCCATACATGTCGTTGAGGCCCATCCATACATGTCGTTGAGGCCCATCTATACATGTCGTTGGGGCCCATCCATACATATCGTTGAAGCCCATCCATACATGTCATTGAAGCCCATCCATATATGTCATTGAGGCCCATCCATATATGTCGTTGAGGCTCATCCATACTTATCGTTGAGGCCCATACATACATATTGTTGAGGCCCATCCATACATATCGTTGAGGCCCATCCATACATGTCGTTGAGGCCCATCCATACATGTCGTTGAGGCCCATCCATACATGTTGTTGAGGCCCATCCATACTTGTTGTTGAGGCCCATCCATACATATCGTTCATTTGTGAGGGCTGGCATGGCGCAGTTGGTAGCCCGGCGGATTTGTAACCGGAGGCCCCGGGTTCAATCCTCCGTGGTGCCACTGAGTTCCGTCGGTGTGTTCTTGGGCAAGATTATTAATTATTTCTGGTACTATAAAGAAGTAATTAAATGTGGTATATTCAGTTATCATTAAGTCAATATTTAGCTATTTTTACACTAGCAGTTGTATATCAACGCCTAGTTCCTCGTTTTACCAACTCAGCAGTTGTATAACAAAGCCTGGTTACCTGTTTAGTGTTACTCTGTCCCAACATTTGCTTTAAAACACTGATTCCCTGTTTTACCCATTGGCATCGGTTGTATAGGTTACATTTCACCATTGCGTTTGTGCTTCCGTGGTGTATAGTCAAATAGTGCCTAATAAAAATCGTTTCTCTGCCTTACTAATGATACAAAATGCATACTTTTGATTGCTTTTTGTTATTATTACCTATAATTCAGCCAAGTGATGTATTGTGAACATTGATTAGTGTTTGTTTGAGATATTTAATTATAATTGACACAGACAGTAAAGCGAAAGTAGAAATGGGGTAAATCTGTTTGTGACATGTCAAAATAGAACGTGACTTCATTCAACAGATTGGCTTGTTCTTACATGATACATGACCCCCTGTTTTTATTGCATTTTTGTATTGGCAGACGCTCGATCGTTTGATTGATATGTGTTTTAAAATTTTCTACGGAGAAAAATGCGCATTTTTTATCTCTTGATATACATTCGTCCTATATAAAACAAAGAAGGAAAATCAATGGTGCAATGTAACCTATAACAAAATCTGGTTCCCTGTTTTACCCACTGTCATCGGTTGTATAACAAATCCTGGTTCCCTGTTTTACCCACTGTCATTGATTGTAAAACAAAACCTGGTTCCCTGTTTTACCCACTCTCAGCAGTTCTTTAACAAAGCCTGGTTAGTGCTTTACCCACTCTCCCCTCACTCCTACCCCAGTGGGATTTGGAAACCATGGACTGAAAGGGGATCAAGAATTCCCACAATCATCTTCATTATTGTCGTCTTTTGTTCATCCCCATTCCTCATTCCAACCTTGTCATGTCCATTGAAGGTCTTCATCAGCATCCCTCTGTTGTTTCAGGTACTACTAGTGTGGTGGTAGAAAACAATGAGCATGGCCTTTGCTAAAAAATTGAGTGTAGCAGCAACTGTGCAGTGAGAAGGTGCGTTAAATGTTGCAGCAACTGTGCAGTGAGAAGGTGCGTTAAATGTTGCAGCAACTGTGCAGTGAGAAGGTAGGTTAAATGTTGCAGCAACTGTGCAGTGAGAAGGTAGGTTAAATGTTGCAGCTGCAGTGAGAAGGTAGGTTAAATGTTGCTGCAACTGTGCAGTGAGAAGGTGCATTAAATGTTGCAGCAACTGTGCAGTGAGAAGGTGCGTTAAATGTTGCAGCAACTGTGCAGTGAGAAGGAAGGTTAAATGTAGCAGCAACTGTGCAATGAGAAGGTAGGTTAAATGTTGCAGCAACTGTGCAGTGAGAATGTGCGTTAAATGTTGCAGCAACTGTGCAGTGAAAAGGTGCGTTAAATGTTGCAGCAACTGTGCAGTGAGAAGGTGCGTTAAATGTTGCAGCAACTGTGCAGTGAGAAGGTAGGTTAAATGTAGCAGCAACTGTGCAGTGAGAAGGTAGGTTAAATGTAGCAGCAACTGTGCAGTGAGAATGTGCGTTAAATGTTGCAGCAACTGTGCAGTGAAAAGGTGCGTTAAATGTTGCAGCAACTGTGCAGTGAGAAGGTGCGTTAAATGTTGCAGCAACTGTGCAGTGAGAAGGTGCGTTAAATGTTGCAGCAACTGTGCAGTGAGAAGGTAGGTTAAATGTTGCAGCAACTGTGCAGTGAGAAGGTAGATTAAATGTTGCAGCTGCAGTGAGAAGGTAGGTTAAATGTTGCTGCAACTGTGCAGTGAGAAGGTGCATTAAATGTTGCAGCAACTGTGCAGTGAGAAGGTGCGTTAAATGTTGCAGCAACTGTGCAGTGAGAAGGTAGGTTAAATGTTGCAGCAACTGTGCAATGAGAAGGTAGGTTAAATGTTGCAGCAACTGTGCAGTGAGAATATGCGTTAAATGTTGCAGCAACTGTGCAGTGAAAAGGTGCGTTAAATGTTGCAGCAACTGTGCAGTGAGAAGGTGCGTTAAATGTTGCAGCAACTGTGCAGTGAGAAGGTAGGTTAAATGTAGCAGCAACTGTGCAGTGAGAAGGTAGGTTAAATGTAGCAGCAACTGTGCAGTGAGAATGTGCGTTAAATGTTGCAGCAACTGTGCAGTGAAAAGGTGCGTTAAATGTTGCAGCAACTGTGCAGTGAGAAGGTGCGTTAAATGTTGCAGCAACTGTGCAGTGAGAAGGTGCGTTAAATGTTGCAGCAACTGTGCAGTGAGAAGGTAGGTTAAATGTTGCAGCAACTGTGCAGTGAGAAGGTAGGTTAAATGTTGCAGCTGCAGTGAGAAGGTAGGTTAAATGTTGCTGCAACTCTGCAGTGAGAAGGTGCATTAAATGTTGCAGCAACTGTGCAGTGAGAAGGTGCGTTAAATGTTGCAGCAACTGTGCAGTGAGAAGGTAGGTTAAATGTAGCAGCAACTGTGCAATGAGAAGGTTGGTTAAATGTAGCAGCAACTGTGCAGTGAGAATGTGCGTTAAATGTTGCAGCAACTGTGCAGTGAAAAGGTGCGTTAAATGTTGCAGCAACTGTGCAGTGAGAAGGTGCGTTAAATGTTGCAGCAACTGTGCAGTGAGAAGGTAGGTTAAATGTAGCAGCAACTGTGCAGTGAGAAGGTAGGTTAAATGTAGCAGCAACTGTGCAGTGAGAATGTGCGTTAAATGTTGCAGCAACTGTGCAGTGAAAAGGTGCGTTAAATGTTGCAGCAACTGTGCAGTGAGAAGGTGCGTTAAATGTTGCAGCAACTGTGCAGTGAGAAGGTAGGTTAAATGTTGCAGCAACTGTGCAGTGAGAAGGTAGGTTAAATGTAGCAGCAACTGTGCAGTGAGAATGTGCATTAAATGTTGCAGCAACTGTGCAGTGAGAAGGTGCGTTAAATGTTGCAGCAATTGTGCAGTGAGAAGGTAGGTTAAATGTTGCAGCAACTGTGCAGTGAGAAGGTAGGTTAAATGTTGCAGCAACTGTGCAGTGAGAAGGTAGGTTAAATGTAGCAGCAACTGTGCAGTGAGAATGTGCGTTAAATGTTGCAGCAACTGTGCAGTGAGAAGGTAGGTTAAATGTTGCAGCAACTGTGCAGTGAGAAGGTAGGTTAAATGTAGCAGCAACTGTGCAGTGAGAATGTGCATTAAATGTTGCAGCAACTGTGCAGTGAGAAGGTAGGTTAAATGTTGCAGCAACTGTGCAGTGAGAAGGTAGGTTAAATGTAGCAGCAACTGTGCAGTGAGAATGTGCATTAAATGTTGCAGCAACTGTGCAGTGAGAAGGTGCGTTAAATGTTGCAGCAATTGTGCAGTGAGAAGGTAGGTTAAATGTTGCAGCAACTGTGCAGTGAGAAGGTAGGTTAAATGTTGCAGCTGCAGTGAGAAGGTAGGTTAAATGTAGCAGCAACTGTGCAGTGAGAATGTGCGTTAAATGTTGCAGCAACTGTGCAGTGAGAAGGTAGGTTAAATGTTGCAGCAAATGTGCAGTGAGAAGGTAGGTTAAATGTTGCAGCTGCAGTGAGAAGGTAGGTTAAATGTTGTAGCAACTGTGCAGTGAGAAGGTAGGTTAAATGTAGCAGCAACTGTGCAGTGAGAATGTGCGTTAAATGTTGCAGCAGCTGTGCAGTGAGAAGGTAGGTTAAATGTTGCAGCTGCAGTGAGAAGGTAGGTTAAATGTTGCAGCAACTGTGCAGTGAGAAGGTAGGTTAAATGTTGCAGCAACTGTGCAGTGAGAAGGTAGGTTAAATGTAGCAGCAACTGTGCAGTGAGAAGGTGCATTAAATGTTGCAGCAACTGTGCGGTGAGAAGGTAGGTTAAATGTTGCAGCAACTGTGCAGTGAGAAGGTGTGTTGAAAGGTTTTGAGACACCATTCATTAATTCATTCATTCATTTAAGTATTTATATAAATAGATCAGTCTTAAGCAGTTTACACTGAGACCCACCAGTAACCCTGATGTGGTTTTGTTGAATACTAGTAGATTCTTTAGTACTTCAAAACATGATCACTGTCACGTACTCAGGGTGCAGTATTTTGAGGTCATTACCGGTGGGAATTTGTTTACTTGTCGTAAAATGTATATATCTGTAGGATGGAGTAAATACCTGAACCTGGGTTCTTTGATTTGTGAGGCAATTAAGGTTGTTGTAAGTGTTGATTTCGAGAGAGATGAAAAAAATGAGCGCTTGTGGGATGGCGAGTTGTCCATCATCTGTCCATCCGTTAAATTTTATCTTGAGACCACGATAGGGCCTTTATTGATCATTAATATGCTATGTTAATGTCTTAAGATCAATGAAAGCTCAGTCAAGTTTGCAAACCAACTAGATCGAATAAGTAACACCAGAGTTATTGCTCTTGTTTTACTGCAAAATGCCATTTTCTGCCGTGTGAACACTCTAGCACCTTCATTTTGTATCATTCTGATTTTCACCAAACTTGGCCAGCTTGCGATGTCTATGAAAGCTTATTTGAAAACCAGTTTCACATCCATCCCTTCCCCCAAACACCCCAACCCCTATCCATTTTTTCCCCCTGCCATTTGAAGAATGGTGGAAGGGCATTTAGTGTTACCCATGTGCTTGGGTGCATGCATGTCTTTTTGTCCATACGTTCATGGCAAAAAAGGGGGCGTCCGTGGCCGAGTGGTTAACGTCTCTGACATGAAATCACTTGCCCCTCACCGCTGTAGGTTCGATCCCTCAGATGGCACACCTCTAGACTCTTATTAACCTTGAAATCATTGCTGAATCGAGGGGAGTGAGGGGGACTGACCACCCTAAAATAACAGTAGGTAACTTACTTATTTTGCTTTAAAGGGGGGGGGGGGGGGCATCCATGGCCGCGTGGTTAACGTCTCTGACTTGAAATCACTTGCCCCTCACCGCTGTAGGTTTGATCCATCAATGGAAGCTGGAAAGTCGCCATATGACCTTGGCTGTTGGAGCGACTATAAAATCCAATTCAATCAATTCAATCAATCATGGCAAAAAAACTGCCTGGACTCTAACTTGGTTATTTCAGTGTTTTCCTTGACGCAGAATCTTGCATTTTTGCCACGATTTTTCATCAAATGACCCTTAAAAATTGTCCCAGTGCGTCCATGTGGACGCAACATTAAATTTCATTGCAGCTATCTTTTCTCAAGCTTTTTCACCCTTGCACCGAATTAGCATCATCAATGCTTGTTTCGTACTAAAGTTTCGTATTTTTGAGTACGACAGTAGCAGATAGCAGACTGTCACATTTTTTTAACACTCCTGAAACTAAGAAATGTTACGACTCGTAAACCATTCAGCTGTGTAAACATCAGTTACTCTAATCACGTTTCAAACGTCGAGGCCTCCTGACACTGATTAAGCGATGAATCAGTTGCTGAACCGGCAAAGAAGAGATTTATAGGGTTCAGTTCAACTAATTTCACTTGGTTATTGTTTGAAAACGGTGAAACAACTCGTTTACTGTTGGTTATAAACATTTCAAAACGTCTGCCCAGATGGATGTTAAATAAAAACAAAGTTCATTTTATCATTAAGACTGTTATGTTTCATTATTTAATATCATTAAGCACAAAGCTGTAATAAATTATTACGTTAATAAGATGAAACGCACTCACTGAAATGGGATAACCATACAGTACTACAATGTTAAACAACAACAGTTTGATGTGGACAGTTTGGCCCCACAAAAATGAAAAATGACCATTGAATCTGATACCATGGGAGGCCAATGGATATCAGTTTTTGAAAACCGAGGGAAAACACTGGGTAATTGTCATTCATTCTTCTCCAAACTTGGTCAAATTATATATGGGCACAATGTATCAGCCAAGTTCGATAATCAGTCCCATGGCCTTAGTAATTGCAGAGCTTTGCCCCTTTAAAATGTTCAAAAAATGCCCTTCTAGGTTATAATAGTGTAAATGAGTCTCCATGCCCTTCCATAGTAAATATAAATATAAAAATCAAACAGGAAAAGTAGCATTCAAGGACGACAGTCAACCACAAACACACAGAGAAACAAAGAACAACTTTAAAGATGAATAAAAGGCCAAATAAGACATCACAAACATAAAAGGGTTGACAATAGGGCTACCTCCATGGAAGTAAAGTGAGAATGTTGACAACCTGTTAAAAACTCAAACCTGGTTTTAAAGGGGTTGATGCACTATTTTTAAACACGATTTACTTAAAAGGGCTCTGAAAAACTCGAAAAAAGCTGAAAGAAATATCAAAATGCCATGAAAAATAAAGAAGATATGACCGATTAAAAATTTGCAAAGAACAGAAATGGAGGCGGCCATCTTGGAACGATTACGTCATCGCGCCATTTTATTATAAACGGCATATAGACAAAACACACTTTAAAGCAAAAACAAAAATCACCGCAAATTGAGTAAAAACTAAATTTACAGATGTAAAATGTATATATTTGAAGCTTATTTTTCATTTGCAGTGATTTACGTGGCTTTAAAAGACATTTTGTCACTATTCCATATATGGTTAAAAGGCACGATGACGTCATCGTTCAAAGTTGGCCGTCTCCATTTATGTTTCTTTGCAAATTTTCAATAGGTCATATCTCCTTTATTTTTCATGGCATTTTGATATTTCTTTCAGCTTTTTCCATATTTTTTAAAGCCCTTTAAAATAAACCGTGTTTGAAAATATCGCATCAATCCCTTTAATTCTGGGAAATTTACTTTATCACGCAAGTAAATATGTCTGCTATTAAACATCAACAAGGAAATACGGGGTTGAATATCTTCTAAGAAACATTTCTTTTCTGTGTCAAAGGTCACCATTATTTTTACCCCTTGCAATTTCATAACCTGTCGACTTTCACTTCTGAAATTTATATCAAGAACTGTCAAAACACATGAGTAACTGCATTTTCAAATATCAACAACATGTCCAGAATAAAGTTACAGCCAAAAAAAAAATGGAAACTGCACTAAAAAAAGTTTTTAAAGGAAAAAAAAGATCAGCACTTGTTAATACAGAACTACTTTTGAATGCACCAGGTGAGCACATCCAGCTGATATTCATACATGTACTTTAACTTGAGATTTTTCAGAAATGTTTGCTGTATCAAGATTATGATATGTGCCACTGGTCATGACCTCAAAACACCTTTCGTCTGATGTCCAGATGATTTTATATTTGAAAAATTATAATCCCAGATAAAAAGATGTTTTGAAACATAAGTTGTTGTTTTTTATGGTGTTTTATGTCATTTTTAATACATTTTAGACTTTATATGACAGTCGATTTGTTTGGGGTAGAGGCAGACCACAACATTTTTTATGGGTATAACCAGTACTGCGTACCTCCTGTCATCCATAATAATCGAAACTTTCTCACTTGACAAGTTGAGTTCCCAAAGGGACTAGAACCCGTAGCAGTGAGAGGTGCGAAAGTTTATAATTCCAGCACTTTAAAATTAAAAACAATTACCTCCCTTTTATACCCCATTTTTATCCACTGTAAGTAAGGTAGATAATCATAAACTTTTACGTTTTGAATAGGACTGCCTTTGTTGTCTCCCCTAAATAAATGAATTTAACTTGAGGGATAAATAGTGTTACTCCGGGTAGGGTTCAGAGAAATCCCAGATGGGGGATAATAAGTGTTACTCCGGGTAGGGTTCAGAGAAATCCCAGATGGGGGATAATTAGTGTTACTCCGGGTAAGGTTCAGAGAAATCCCAGATGGGGGATAATTAGTGTTACTCCGGGTAGGGTTCAGAGAAATCCCAGATGGGGGATAATTAGTGTTACTCCGGGTAGGGTTCAGAGAAATCCCAGATGGGGGATAATTAGTGTTACTCCGGGTAGTGTTCAGAGAAATCCCAGATGGGGGATAATTAGTGTTACTCCAGGTAGGGTTCAGAGAAATCCCAGATGGGGGATAATGAGTGTTACTCCGGGTAGGGTTCAGAGAAATCCCAGATCGGGGATAATTAGTGTTACTCTGGTGTAGGGTTCAGAGAAATCCCAGATGGGGGATAATTAGTGTTACTCTGGGGTAGGGTTCAGAGAAAGCCCAGATGGGGGATAATTAGTGTTACTCTGGGGTAGAGTTCATAGAAATCCCAGATGGGGGATAATTAGTGTTACTCTGGGGTAGGGTTCAGAGAAATCCCAGATGAGCGATACCCATAAAAATTGCTGGAAAAGAAGTTAAATATAATAAGAATTGGTTCTCATTTTTGCAGAAAAATGAAAAATCAATTCTTAACAAATTTTTAAGCAAAATAAGTAAGTTTTGGGCCGGCCCAGGACTTCCATGTTGTTATTTTAGGGTGGTCAGTCCCCCTCACTCCCTCGATTCAGCGATGATTTGAAGGTTAACAAGAGTCCAGAGGTGTGCCATCATATAGCTGTCAGTAGGGCTATAAATGGATTGTACAGTCAGCCGAAATGTGCCGGTTTATGCTAGTTAGTACTATATAATAAACTCGCTATTTAACGTCCTACCCTGTACTTTAAATTGCCTATCTAACATGACATCTTGAAGTCTCCACATCCTGTCAATCACTGACATCACGGCTCTACCTGTAAAACCTTACGACACTTTCCACTCCCTGACATCGTTATTACTGCAGGATACTTTGATCTCATACGTTATGACGCTTCTAAAGCAAGCCTGTGAAGGTAATTGGTTTGTAGCAATTACTCAACCTTTGAAGCATAAACTTTTAACCAATCATCTGCATCACTCCTCCCATCCCTTTACTATTTTTCTTTTATTTGTTGATCGTGTATTATAACTTTGTGTTTAATTATTTTTTGATCCACTCCTAAATTTAAGTTAATTTCACTTCACAGATAATTTATAAAGGTGTTAAAATGACTTAAGTTACCACTGAAAACAAAATAAAATGGCTTGTCAAAGTTAAGATACCTATTTGTTTATTAAAGAAGAAAGGAAAAATATACAAAATTCTCACACTTGATCGATAATTTTGAAAAAATAAATAAATAAAAAAAAATAAAAAAAGAAATATGTGGGAAAATTTGTATTATAAATACCGCTTTTGTAAATAAATTGTATATTTGTGCAGATAGATTGTTTGCAATATTACTCCGCGGTGGTCCAGTGGGTAGCTGGTTTGACTTTAAGATATTACTCCGTGGTGGTCCAATTGGTAGCTGGTTTGACTAAGATATTACTCCATGGTGGTCCAGTGGGGAGCTGGTTTGACTTTGAGATATTACTCTGCAGTGGTCCAGTGGGTAGCTGGTTTGACTTTGAGATATTACTCTGCAGTGGTCCAGTGGGTAGCTGGTTTGACTAAGATGTTACTCCACGGTGGTCCAATGGGTAGTTGGTTCGTCTGAGATATTAGTCCATGGTGGTCCAGGGGGTAGCTGGTTTGACTTTAAGATATTACTCCACGGTGGTCCAATGGGTAGCTGGTTTGACTTTGAGATATTACTCCATGGTGGTCCAGTGGGTAGCTGGTTTGACTTTAAGATATTACTCCGTGGTGGTCCAATGGGTAGTTGGTTCGTCTGAGATATTAGTCCATGGTGGTCCAGTGGGTAGCTGGTTTGACTTTAAGATATTACTCCACGGTGGTCCAATGGGTAGCTGGTTTGACTTTGAGATATTACTCTGCAGTGGTCCAATGGGTAGCTGGTTTGACTTTAAGATATTACTCCACAGTGGTCCAATGGGTAGCTGGTTTGACTTTGAGATATTATTCTGCAGTGGTCCAATGGGTAGCTGTCACGGGTTCAAGTCTCCCTGGCACCACTTGCTTACTTTGGTGTGTCCTTAGGTAAGACACTTCCCTTAGCCTCGTCCGTCCGATTGGGGCGTTAACCAGGGCAGTCCCCGTCAGATTGGGGCGTTAACCGGGGCTGTCCCTGTCAGATGGGGGCGTTAACCGGGGCAGTCCGCGTATTGAACTCTATCCACTTAGCACATTTAACCCTTAACCCGCTAAGCACGACTATAATAGCCTTTGCGTCCATTGTAAACCCAGATCAGCCTGCGAGTCACTCCCAAAACACCCCTTTGTCACATAAATGGAATGGTCTTAATTCAAAGAAAGAACAGTCCATTATATATGTGTAGGGGGTTAAGAAGAATCGGATCCTATTTGATAGTAAGAGTAGAACATCCTCTGTATCCTTCCCACCCTCTCTGGGACTGCTTGAAGTGACCTAAACTGTGTGATTATGAGACTTAAAAGGCAAGGCTGTAGATCAAAACCCAAAATCGCCCCATAGACACTTTTCTTATCACTATATCCCCGCAAACGAAGTTTGAGAGGGGGTATATAAGAGTCAGTCTGTCGGTCTGTCAGTCTATCATTCTGTCGGTCTGTTGAATCTTGTGGAGCGAACTACTTCTACCATTTTCAAGATATGGAATTGTGACTTATGTTCAACATGAAGTGTAGATGTGCATGACACAATTTTTGGTATTCCTCGCTCAATTCCATGCAGAGTTATTGCCCTTGCACTTAGTCAAAATAACTATATTCAGCATATGCAATCTTGTGGAACAAACTTCTTTTACAGTTTTCAAAATATTGAATTGAAACTTTGCATACATGATTAAACTGAAGTGAAGATGTGCATGACATAACTTTGGTTCGGCTCGGTCAATTCGATGCAGAGTTATTGCTGTTCAACTTAGTCAAAATTCAGTTGCTATATTCATATGCACTATTGTGAGTAAACTACTTCTACAGTTTTCAAGATATTAAATTGGAACTTTGTATACAAATGAAGTGTATATGTGCATGACACAATCTTTCTTTGGCTCAGTCAATGCCATTCAGAGCCAAAATTGCCAAAATTGCTATTCAGCATATGCAATACTGTGGAGTAAACTACTTCAACAGTTATTAAGATAATAAATTGAAAATTTGTGTGCGTGACACAATTTTGGTGCAGCTCAGCCAATTCCATGCAGAGTTATTGCCCTTGCACGTAGTAAACATTGCTTTATTCAGCATATGCAATCTTGTGGAGTGAACTACTTTTACAGTTTGGAAGATATTGCCCTTGATCTTGCTAAACAAATTGTTTGTGGGGGTATTTATCACCTTTAGTGATGGTTCTAGTTGTATACATATGCTAGAGGTTTAATCACAAATTCCTGAATAATAAAGCATTTTTAAATCAAAACAGTTGACACCTAAATACACTAAACATTACACTATACAGATATATCAAAACAATTATATAACATATTTATTTTCTATACTTTCTAGAACATAACTGTTAACCTTAATTTTTAAATTTTGGTGCATCTATTAATAGCTGTACCTGTAAAAATAAGATCAGTGATTGGTCAGAATGTGGAAAACCTTATCTTGAAGCAAATGGAACGCTACTAAATGCAGTGTATAACTAATGTATTTAGAATCTACGGCACCCTGGGGATTAAATGAAATTCATTAACTCCCGATAAAAAATTACCCCTATAATGGTGTGTCTGATTTGAAATTTTCTTTATTGTTTTCATTTTAAAACAAATAAAAAAAAGTAACTCCTTCTGTGAGAATTCAAATAAAACCACTGTGATAGATAAAAAAATATGCATTTTTTTTAGCTATGTAGTTCATGGTGCTAATTCTTGTTAGCAAAATAAAAAGTGGTTTCCAACTTTCACCATATTTGATTTGAAGGTTATTTTCAAAAATATCTCAGACAAATGGACGTGCATTATGGAGTTATTGCCCTTGATTATTGAAAAATAAACATATTCAAGCTTGTGAAGGCAAAATATTAATTTTAGAAAACTCAGGTTTTGATTTTCACCAAACTTAATATGAAGGTTTGTTTCTTTAAAATCATGGACGTGTCTGACACTGACTTTGACAGTGATCAAAATGGATGCATGCATTACAGAATAAGTGTTAATGAAAAGAAGAAAAATAGCAAAGATTTAGCTAAATTGTGAACATTGTGCGATGAATATAAAACAGCTTTGGATTTGTAATAAATTTAAAATGAAGGTTTGTTTCTGTAGGATCCTGGACAAGTTAGACAATGAGCAAAATATTTTTTATGGAATTATTTCCCTTGATCAAATAAATTGTGTATTTGGCCCATCATTTCTAAACTGCTTAAGCTAATGAGGAAAACGAAACTTCCTGTGTGTATTTATCATCAACAGCTGGTGTGTCTCACTCAAAATTGTGTCTTTATAATCGAGGTCAAGGTCATTCAATTATGGCTCTTAAATTATTTAAAATATTATATATATAGGAAAAATGAGAGAAGATACAGATCTGGGGAATCGGGCAGGAGGAGTTGGGGTGTCACTCTCTTTATCTCAGTTCTACATCTTATGCATTCCTTTAAATCTCTAGCAGATTGGTGCACTATGAAAGCCACCTCGCGAAAAGCAATTTTCGTTCAATGTGGGCTTCAAAATGATTATTTTTTTAAAATACATCTCTTGTTTCAATCATGCAATGGTTCATTTTTAAAGCTTTTGTAGGATCGAATTGTGTAGCTTAACCATTAACCCGCTACGTATATGGAATGGACTGTTTTTTCTTTAAGACCATTCTATTTATGTGACAAAGGGGTGTTTTGGGGAAAATGACTGATCAGCAGCTGGACATTGTGCCCTGATCAGCCTGCGAGTTACTCTGGGTTTACAATGGATGCAAAGGCTATTATAGTCGTGTAGCGGGTTAAGAGTTAAAAAGTTTGCCTCCTCAAATTATTATGCTTATATAATATTATAGATGATGAAAATCAGTTTACACCATTGCCTTACTCGTACATTTACAGGTAGAACATGATGGAGAAAAGCAGAGGATGGTTGCAGTGGAAATACAGAGGAAATATGGCGGATATACAGTGGATATAAATTGGAATGTCGAATGATGAGGTATCACATATATTACTCAATACTAAGCATATATGATTCCTGCCCAACACACTGCAGACACACTACTGACTTCTTATAAGGCAGTAACCAAGGTGCTCATGATGGATTAGCTTAGAAAATAGCATATACATTTATACGATTATTTAGCCTCAGCTACCCGGCCCGTTTCTCATTTCTTTGCTAAGCTATGCTTAGCAGATTCAGAACCTTGGCCTGGGGTAAAACAGATGTTTGAAATTGTCCCTCACGTTGGCGGCGATTTTGGCGAGACTTTGAGAGATTCTACTAGACTTTCAAAAAACATATTTTCAAGTTAATTTAATATTGATTTATTACTTATGAGAAGCAGCATGTGACGTCAGAAACTGGTGTATCAACAGTGGCCGTTATATTTTTATTTACAACATGGCGTCACGCAAACGTCAACTTTCTATGCTTGAAAAAACATGCGAATAATTTCGGCTGATCGCAAGTGGGCGCTTTACTTGACCTAATCTACCCAGACTGATATCTGCAAGTAAAACATATGCATGATATGGTCTTGGCATGCCGAGACTAATGATTATTACCAGAAATAACTATCGTTTTTACCGTACACTCCTAAAGAGTTTGACAAAATTGCAGATTCAAGGGAGATTATCAATATATCTTAAAAGGAAAGGCAATGGAACACTGTGAATGTCAGTAGTGCCATGGACGATCTTACTTGAGTGTCTGTATTGAATTCATTAAACAAGTTAGATAAAATTATATGATGCTCGACAGTCCCACATCATATCAATTTTTGTCCAGAGAGTGTAGGAAGCAGTAAGTTCAATATTAAATATGCTTGAAAGTGAGATTCTATTTATCACATAACTCTAAGAATGCCACATAACACCCATTTATTATACCCCCACTTTCACAAAGTGAAGTGGGGGCTATATAATAATCACATTGTCCCTAGCCTTCAGTCACTTAACATATTTTTGTCTCGTCGCGTCCCGTTGCGCTGCATCCCGTAACACATTTTCATTGCTTGAAATTCCTCAAACACTTTTGAATTGGTTGTTCCCAATCACATTGTTTGTAACGTCCAGTCAAGTAACACATTTTTATCTCGTCATGCCTCTTCGCGTCTCTTCGCGTCTCGTCGCGCTGCATCCCGTAACACATTTTCAATGCTTGAAATTCCTCAAACACTTTTGAATTGGTGGTTCCCAAACTTCATATAAACATAACAACTGATGACCTTATGTCCCTCTACATCACCCATTGTTGATTAATTTATTACAAAATTATGGCCCTTTGTTTGACTTAAAATTTAAGTGGGGGTAACTTCAGTGATAGTTCTAGATAATGTAGCTGACTATATAATTTTATTGCACCTCGCACAAAATCCTAGGAATTTCATTGGATTAGAGCGGTCACATGGTGACACTCTACTATTCAATAGTGGGTCAGTATATTTCATAGAGGGTCACTAAAATAATATGGACTACAATTCTGATTCAAAGTTTAAATCTTTTGCAAATAGTTCTTTAAGGCATTAGTAACAAACATAATAATTAAATTAATAATGTTTTTAAACTGTACCGTATTGTGACATCAATGTCATGACGTCAAACTGCGCGAACGTCATTAAAATGGGTTAAATGTCGGTGTTTGCCTTAAAAAAGGTGCTAGGTGCAATAGATCAGTTATTGGGTTTGTTACTGACCCTCTACAGAAATATATGGGGTCAGTCAGATATATAGGGGGACTCGGCTATTGCCTCGCCCCCTATAAATCTTACTGACCCCACATATTGCTGTAGGGGGTCAGTAACAAACCCAATAAATAATAATATCCTTGTTGTAGGAGTCATTGTATGATGATGTCAAGTGGTTGCTCACTGAACCTTGTCTGTTTTCCGTAATCTGGTGTTTTTAATGGTTTCTTAAATCCACAAGGCAATTTCAACTGCACCGTGAGCTGAATGGAAAAGATTTATGGATGATACGGGCTTCTTTTGCATACTTATTAATCTTATTGTATTATAATATTTATATCATGGCTTTGTTACAGCCTCATGCCGCAAGTTAGACTAGAGTGTGTGTTTTTTCGTTTCTCAAATCCTCGGACCTGATATTTGTAAAAATTAATAACAATAAATCCGCAGATTCATATGTCTCACCTAACGGGGCGGGACTTAAAAATAAAAGATAAATGATGCTTAAATGAAAGTTTGTAAACATTTTAATAACTAAAAACAATGGAGTTTATCGTTTGCTGAGATGACTTTTAAGTACATTTGTTTAAAAACAGAATGCCATTCTAAAAAAAATCAAAAATAAAATCATCAGCTCCAAAAAGTAGGTCAAGGTCATAGATGAAATCCATGCATCCAAAAGATACACTACCCAAGACACAAGGATGTCAAAATAGAATGTTTTGTCTTCAAAAGAATAAGCTATAGACTAGGTTTAAAGCATCTAGTGCATAATTATAGTTCATGAGAAAGTGATGTAAATGTAACAATTAAAGTTATATGCCCTTTGCTTGGATGGTGAAGGTCACATCCACATTTGCTTTTTGACACATTTTTATGTACTATCCATGAAACAACTATAAGAGAAGTTTGAATGGTCTGATGAATAAAGTTTGTGAGAAAATGACCTAAACACAAATGTTGAAGGTAAAAATTATTAATTTGACCCTTGCTTGGAGGGTCAAGGTCAAAGCAAGGGTCAAGTCCACATTTGCTTTGTCACGTTGCAATGTACCACTCAAGATATAACTATAAGCATAGTTTGAAAGGTCTAGTGCATACAGTTTGTGAAAAAGTGACCTAACCGCAAAAGTTGAGGGTAAAAATTATAAAGTTTTCTGCCCTTTGCTTGGAGGGTCAAGGTCACATCCACATTTGCTTTGTCACATTACGATGTACCACCCAAGATACAACTATAAGGAAAGTTTGAAAGGTGTAGTTCGTACAGTTTATGAAAAAGTGACCTAAACGCAAAAGTTGAAGGTAAAAAATTATTAAGTTATCTGCCCTTTGCTTGGAGGGTCAAGGTCACTTCCACATTTGCTTTGACACATTGCGATGTACCACCCAAGAGTATACAACTATAAGCAAAGTTTGAAAGGTCTAGCGCATACAGTTTTTGAGAAATGACTTAAACGCAAAAGATAAATAAAAGTATCTGATGTCCGTTAGTTGTTGCGCATTTCAAGCAACCATGTTATTATGTAATTAAAGTGTTAGTTTTATATAGATAATTATGTTCTGGTCAGTCTTTAAATGTTTCCCGATGTAAACAAAACCGTCACAAGATACATACATGCCCTTATAAGTTTTAGATTATTTGTTTCTCTTTCCCTTTTCTAACGTTTTCGGGGAAAAAAATCTGAGAACAAAAAAAGCAACAACATCTGGCCTTACGTGATAAAGAGTTATACATTTTCCAAGAAAAAGAAGAAGATAGATATGAGGTTACAATACAAGGAAAGCGTTATGTTTAACCAGAATACATCCTATAACAGGATGTTACCATTCATGATGAAATACATTTGGACTGACGCACGAACACTTCACAGTATGATAAGTGTTACTGTCTACATGTTCTTAGAAATAGCTATAATAAAGTGTTTTTTTATAATACTTATGTAACAAGGACTCAACCAGAAACTGTATATTGTTCATTTCTTATGTGTAGTTACAACAGTCATGTTCACTTTTTGCCGACATGCTGTATAGATTCAGTATAAATGATCACCCTCTTTATGTATGATCTATCAAACTTATAATACTAAAAAAGAAATTTATATAATTCTAAAGTGCCGTCAGCATTTTTCATTTAAAAGGTAGATGCTTGCAATTGAAATGAATTTGACCTTGAATGGTCTTACATAAAAAATACACATGCCCAAAATAACATTTAATAGTAAAAAAATAATTACGGTAAGCTTTGAAAAAGTCACTCAGATGTGTTTTTATCAAGTGTTCTTAGGTTGGATGGTTTTATAGGACAGAGAGAGATATAAATAGATCATCATAAAAAAGTTAGTATGTCATTAAATCATCATAAAATATTGGAAATAATTTGCACCAGTATGTAAAATTTAAAAAAAAAAATGTATTAGTAGAAATACGTGATGTCGTCAAACAATCATGAACATCGGAATACAAATTGCTTCATTTTGAATGATTTGTTTAATGACTCATCAACACGTAAGTTATTTCGAGCTGCCCCAGAGAGAGGGGACGGATACATAAGAATCTGCATACCCTGTTTTACAACTACTAACAAATAGATTCTTATGGCTCTTTAACGGGAGTACATCAGGATTGGTATTATTTTTAGATTAGTTCAAATACATTATTTTGTATTTAATTGATAAAAATAAATGAGCCATACAACACCAAAAGAATTCACTCTGAACATACATAATAAACGACCCGAAGAAAGTATTTTTTGACTATGGTGGCGTGCCAGGAATAGCTGTATTAAATGGATTGCAAAGTCAGCGTCATGTGTAGATATCGCCGATTTGCTACGCGTCACAGCTATTTATAACTTGGTGTTTCTCTATGAGCTTTTAAGACTTGTTATAATTTATAATTTTTAATTATTGTGCTGTATTACGCGATAATGTTAATATTCCATCTATTATCTATGAACTATTTCATGTTTTAAATTGGTCACAACATACTTTTTTTTATGTTTTTTAAACAAATAAGTCCCCAAAGCCTGATGTACACCCTTTAACATGCTCTTTAAAGGGGCACATGGCAATCATGATTCTTTTAAAACTCCATGAAGCGATAAGAAAACTCATATTAGCAGGATTTAATAACGCATATTTTGACAATAAAACGTGTTTAAAAACATCTGTTACTGAAAAAATGTGATAACCTGTTTAAAATTACCTATTAAATGTTTTAATTTTACAATATGCAAATTTTTTAAACCAAAATTAAGGTTTTATTTCATATCCCAGCCAACCCTGTTTTCGTTTCTTGGAGCAGGCGTTGGATAGGGTATGAAAGTTAATACTCGGACCAAGTAATGACAGTGTCCAGTTAGTTTTGCTACATAACCTACATTTCTTCAATCATTAATTTTAATTAAAAAAATAATTATATTAGCAAATTGTTTTTGCATATGTCTGTCTGACTGTTGATTATATTGCACCAATAATATATTTAAACTTATGAAAGAATAACGAAGAAAATTTGCGAACTCAAAGTTTTATTTAAAATATGCAAGCAGGTTTCAAGTTAAAATGATACTGGATTAATGAATTGAGATGCTAATTTTAATGCTTGATAAAATCAAAATTGCCGTGTGTCCCTTTAACGTGCTCGGAGCGTAGACTCCGATACACAAGACTGCCCGGTTAACGTCCATATCTGACAAACGAGCTGCATCATGAATACATACAGAACTGTTTCTACAACCAGTATTTCAAGAAACTAACCCGCCAACTAATACTTCAAAACCATTTATCAAAACACTCCAGA
Organism: Cyrtodaria siliqua; assembly: GCA_037043455.1. Classification (NCBI taxonomy): domain Eukaryota; kingdom Metazoa; phylum Mollusca; class Bivalvia; order Adapedonta; family Hiatellidae; genus Cyrtodaria; species Cyrtodaria siliqua. Next base: position 32,942 of record JAWPHD010008661.1, on the reverse strand, counting down.
TGCTCAGCTCATATAATATAATGTATATGTGCCGATTAAAAGTATAGTTTATTAATGGGTTCTTAAAATACCCATGATCAAATATGCATAAAATGAATTAATGAGTTGGTAAATTTTAATTTGATGCTCCAGTTTTTTAGTTTCGTCTGGCTGGTTAAAGCCGTTTATATTGTGTTTATAGAGTTTTGTTTTCTCAAAATATGTAAGTTATATAAAATTTCCTATACCTCATCATCGATCGGTTTAGAAAAGGTGTACATATGTTGTAAAATGTGGCTATTGTTGGCGGGATAGCTACTTTCATCTTTGAATGCTTGACTTGTGCTTGAGAGCTGCAGACCTCGGTGGTGACATGTCTGATGGGAAATCACATCCATCATCTCATATCCCTTTGTGGCTGCTATCCCAATACCCTAACATGTGGTGTTATTTTAATGCAACTCAAAAGCTCATTTATTAGTCCCCTACCAGTCGTAGACCGTAGAGACTATAATAGGATTGCACTCCGTCTGTCAGTCCGTCAGTCTGTCGCGCTTTGTTTTCACTCAATAACTTCAGTTAGGAATGAGATATTGGAATGAAACTTTATGGGTAGGTAGCTTATATGAAAAGGAAGCTTGGGATTGCATTTGGGATCACTGGGTCAAGGTCAAGGTCACTGTTACTAAAAATAGGAAAAATAGTTTCCGCTCAGTAACTTCAGTTAGGAATGAGATATTGGAATGAAACTTTATGGGTAGGTAGCTTATATGAAAAGGAAGGTTGGGATTGCATTTGGGGTCAAGGTCACTGTTACTAAAAATAGGAAAACGGTTTCCGCTCAATAACTTCAGTTAGGAATGAGATATTGGAATGAAACTTTATGGGTAGGTAGCTTATATGAAAAGGAAGCTTGGGATTGCATTTGGGGTCACTGGGGTCGAGGTCAAGATCACTGTTACTAAAAATATAAAAACGGTTTCTGCTCAATATTTTCAGTTAGGTATATTGGAATGAAACTTTATGGGTAGGAAGGAAGATTGGGATTGCATTTGGGGTCACTGGGATCAAGGTCACTGCTACTAAAAATAGAAAAATGGTTTCCGCTCGTAATTTCAGTTAGGAATATTGCAATGAAGCTTTATGGGTAGGTAGCTTATATGAAAAGTTATGTTCAGTCTCATATTTTTCAGACAGTTAATTGGGCATTATACGCTTCTAAATTTAACATGCTACCTAATGCAGTAACGCATTACATTGCTGTTACGTTACATTATACATTTACATTTTCATGTGTCACTTTATCCAAGGAGAAAATTAATTATCCTCCAAAAAAAATGAAATTATCACACAATGACCGGTAGGAGACATTGTATTCCCTTGTTTCATTTTATTTGAATACATCACTAGTGCGAAAATAAAAACAGCAAGATTGATAATATTAAAACTTACTGCGGAAATATCATCGCACCATTTAATCAATCGGAAAATTTGCGCCATTGAATCATGAGGTGATTAGAATTGATTCATGACTGGAAGACTGATTTATGGGGCATTAAGCAAATTAGGAAAAGTTTTCTCAATGAAAATAGAATGATGAATGATGAAAGTTACATGTCTGAGTCTGTCCGTCCGTATGTCTGTCTGTTCTGTCCTTTAACTTACGCTTCAAACAACATCTCCTCTGGAACTGCTGGGTAGAATTTGACGAAACTTTCCAAGAAGCATCCTTGTGTGGTCTTCTCTCCGATTTATACAAATCGTTCAATTCTGTCAATAAATATGGCCACCATTACTAAAAATAGAAAAGTCTTAAAACGACTTCTTCTCATGAACTGTAGGGTAAAATTTGACTACACGGGAAGCATCATTGCGTGGTCCTAGAAAACATTTCTCAATGAAAATAGAATGATAAATGATAAAAGTAACATTAATTGAAATGTTGGTTTGAACTTTTAAAACGTTTGATTCGAGATAATGTTATGAGGTTAGTTTTCTAGCTGTAAAGCTTTCAGTCGTTATTGCTATATTTACTTGTGAATGTCTGATCTTAACAAAAAGCAATTCTGCCAAAGTTATCATTTTTGTGAAAAAAAGGTTAATTATTTTGCCTGGAAAATAATTGGATCAACGTTTCTTTTTTGTGTCACCTACATAGAGCGGCAGACGCTAATAATCAAGCATTTCCTGTGTTCAGATCTGTACATAAGCTGAGTTTTTGAGTATTTTACTCATAATTTTTTGCCAAGGACCTCAGTTTTTAGCTTCTACTGGGCAAAGGCCAGCAGAACTTGTGGGATGGCGAATTGTCTGTTGTCTGTCCGTCGTCCGTCGTTCTCACCAGAGGTACCTTGTGGGACTTTTTTGATGCTCAATGATGCTTTCTGCAACTTTTTTACTTTGTGAGACTGGTCCCACAACACACTTTTAATTAGTTGCATAAAAACATGTTTTATGTTCCCTGAGTCAGAAAAAAAAAGAGCCCCAGAGTGTTTCCAGCTAAAGAAAATGCTGCACAGTGCCAAAAAATAGATACACAGTGCAACCTGTCCGGATTAAAAGTCACACAATGTATCATTTATTCGTCCGTCCGTCGTCTGTCTATTAACTTTTACCTCATTAACATGATAGCACCTTCATTTTTCATCTGATCTTTTTCAAACTTTAAAAGATTGTTGATATCAATGAAAGCTCAGACGAGTTCAAAAACCATCCAGTTCGGACCAGTAACACCGAAGTTATAGCCATTGATTTAGTTAAAATTGCTATATTTAACCTTGTTAATACGATAGGGCCTTCATTTGTTATCTGATATTTTTCAGTCTTTACCAGATTGATGATGTCAATGAAAGCTCAGAAAACCAGCCAGTTTGAACCAGTAACACCGGAGTTATGGCCCTTGATTTAGTTAAAACTGCTATATTTTCCTCGTTAACATGATAGCGCCTTCATTTTTCATCCGATCTTTTTCAAACTTTACCAGATTGTTGATACTAACGAAAGCTCAGACGAGTTTCAAAATCAGCCAGTTTGGACTACTAACACTAGAGTTATGGCCCTTGATTTAGTTAAAACTGCTATATTTTCCTCGTTAACACGACAGCGCCTTCATTTTTCATCCGATCTTTACCAAACTATACCAGATTGTTGATATCAATGACAGCTTAGACGAGTTCGAAAATAAGCCAGATCAGACCATTTACACTGAAGTTATTGCCCTTGATTTTCTGAAATATGCTATAATTTGACCTTGTTACCTCGATACGATAGGGCCTTCATTTTTCATCCGATCTTTTTCAAACTTTACCAGATTGTTGATACCACTGAAAGCTTGGATGAGTTTGAAAGAAAACCAGCCGGATTGGATAAGTAACACCAGAGTTATGGCCCTTGATTTTTTAAAATATGCAATATGCTCAGTTGGGAACTTCGGTCAAGCTCATGGTTTCTGCTCAATAACTTTTGTTAGGAATGAAGTATTGCGATGAAACTTGCAGGGTAGGTAGCTTATATGGAAAGGAAGGTTGGGGTTGCATTTGGGGCCACTGGGTTTAAGGTCAAGGTCGCTGTTACTAAAATAGAAAAATGGTTTCCGTTCAATAAATTTTGTTTGGAGAGAGGCATTGAGACGGATCTTGCTGGGTAGGTAACTTCTGTGGAAAGGAAGGTTGGGATTGCAATTGGGGTCACTGGGTTCAAGGTCAAGGTCACTGTTACGTAAAATATAAAAATTGTTTCTGCTCAATAACTTTTGTTAGGAGTGCGGTACTGCGGCAAAACTTGCTGGGTTGGTAGCTTATATGGAAAGAAAGGTTGGAATTACATTCGGGGGCCTCTGGGTTCAAGGTCAAGGTGACTGTTACTAAAAATAGTACAAATGGTTTCTGCTCAGTAACTTTCGTTATGAGTAAGGTATCGCATTTTTTGTTGAACCCGTTTACGGATCTCGACTTAGCGATCACGATGTCGTCCAGGTGTAAGTGTGTCAGTTCATTGGTCTGTTTGTCTGTTCATCTGTGCATCCGATTTTTATTTCTTAATATCTTCTTCGTTACCGGTACATGCATGATTTTCACCAAACTCCACCAAAATGTTCATTATATGGATCCAACATCACATGCACATGAAATATAGGTCACGTCCGGTCTCTGCTATGACATGCGTATTTTGCTTCTTTCTTTCGGATTTTAACCAAACTTCACCAGAATAATTCTGATATGCATCTAACATCATGTATCCAGATTTGGGCCGCTGTGACTTACTCTTGATGAAATGTATGTCACGTCTGGTCCTGTTACGACATGCGCATCTTGCTTCTTTCATGCAGGATTTTCACCAAACTTCCCCAGGATGTTCCTTATATGTGCAAAATTTCAGGTCATTGAGACCTACCTTCAATGAAATATAGGTCATGTCTTGTCTCAGCTACGACATACATGTCTTGCTTCTGTCTTGAGGATTTTCATCAAACTTCATCAGAATGTTCCTTATATGCATCTAACTTCATGTGCAAAATTTCGGGTTACTGTGACCTACTTTCGACCAAATTCAAGTCACGTCTAGTCTCCGCTACCACATGCTTATCTTGCTTCTTGCTTGACCTACTTTCGATGAAATATGGGTCGCATCCGCTCTCTGCTACGACATCCGTATCTTGCTTCTTTCTGATAGAATTTTCAACCAACTTCACCAGAGATGCATCTAACATCATGTGCAGAATTTCTGGTCACTTTGACCTACTTTTCACAAAATATAGGTCACGTACGGTCTCCACTATGACATGCTTATCTTGCTTCTTTCTTCCAGGATTTTCACCAATCTTCACTAGAATGTTCCTTATATGCATCTTAATTTCAGGTCGATGTGACCTACTTTGACAAAATATAGGTCACGTCTGGTCTCTGCTACGACATGCGTATCTTGCTTTTTTCTCGCAGAATTTTCACCAAACTTCACCAGAATGTTCCTTATATGCATCTAACATCATGAGCAAATTTTGTTCAAATAAAAAATCTGGACCTTTATAATAGAGCTCGACATGTAGGCTGTGCCGTGGCCTCGTAGTTTAAAAGAAGTACTGATGGGAATTTTATGATGGCAACCCTAGATATAAGAGCCATTTTAGCAAGTAGCAAGTAGAGCATCCACAGGCCCTCATGGGCCTCTTATTTAAAATAGTGAGTATCATTACTCATCAATTTTTGCAAATTACTACAAAAACTCATATGTTGTAAAAATAATGAGTATTATATGTGTATGTATTGTCCTGTGGAACAGTTTATTCCATATTTGCATGATGAACATTGTTCCAAACATGTGTCAGTTATTTAGTAACAGTGTTTCTTTTGTTTTTACTTAACTTTCATTTAATCAGAATAGTTTTAAAATGTATTCATTACCTGGTCCGAGTATTAACTTTCATACCCCATCCAACCCCTTCTCCAAGAAGCGAAAACGGGGTTGGCCGGGGTATGAAATAAAACCTCAATTTCGGCTTAAAAATTGTGCACATTATAAAATTACAACATTTTAAACAAGTTATCACATTTTTTCAGTAAAAATGTTTTTAAACATGATCATGATTTATTGTCGAAATATCCGTTATAAAATTCTGCTAATATAAGCTTTCCCATCGCTTAATGGAATTAAGGCAGGACCACGTAATGATTATTTACATTTTGAAAGCATAAACTATTTAAAGCTATGTTTACTCTGAACGCTTTCCTTGTTACTTTTTCATTTTAAATCTGACGAGTAAATAGTCACTGCAGTCAAAAATTATCTACAGCTCTGTCAGTTTTCATTTATCACTTTATATGTAAGTTTTGCATGTCATTCTGAATTTTTTCCTAAGTTTTATGCAGTAATAGAATCTCGTAGAGTAACATTTTTGTCTAATATTGTGTCACTCAGTCTGTGTTTTATGTGTTTGTTCATTCATCCAGTCTTTTGTCTGATGTTTTATCTATGTTACATGTCCCGGGGCAAGGTTTATCAGTGGATCTGTATGTCATGTTCATTAGGGCAGAAATTTTACTTTTTGTAATATTTTTTTCTTTTTTTAAAGCTTTTTGTAACTAATTGTTTTGAGAATATTGGAACAATTTTTTTTAACTAAAATGTAACACCAGGGGCGTAGCTAGGCATCTTATGATGTGTACGCAGGTGCTAGGGGGGTCCGGGGGCATGCTCCCCCGTGAATTTTTTTGTTTCTAGATCGTCTGTGGTGGCTTCTGGGGGCCTATCGGCATCAATGTATTACAAGTTTTTGATGTAAAAAAACGTTATGTAACTGATAATTACTCTTAAAACAAGAACTTTACATTACACATTTCCATTTCTTTACCACATATATATGCCCTTTTACGTCTTTTATACTCCCATTAAAATAAACAGTAAAACATTCAAAGCAGTTCACTACCTTATCAAGTTTTTTATGCACTCATTGCAAGTCAAATATATTGATGAGCAGCAAACAACATAAAACCTAAACAGCCTGCGAGTTACTCACAGGCTGATTTGGTTTTATGCTGTTTTGCCTGTGCCATTTTACATATAGTTCTATGCAGTAAAGGGTTAATTCCCACAGAAAAGCTACTCAAACACAAATTTTCTGTTTTTGCGCGATGCAAAGGTGTCAAGAACACGTTCGCTGTCTAATTCCCTTTCCCGGTAGACATTTAAAAGGCCTAAACCAGACAGTCTATTGGTGGTCATAGTGTTCCTGAGGTATGTCTTCACTCTTCTCATGACACTGAACGACCTCTCTGCAGTTGCAGTTGACACGGGCATACTGATGAGGACACATAACACCCTGTATATGGCCGGATACAGATCTGGGTTTGCGGCCGTGATGGTGTCCGCCACGTTGGTCGGCGCTTGGGGGTCAGCATCTTCAGTCCACCTGATATGAATTCGTATTTTGTTACTGATTGCGATGTATAATAAATTAAAAATGAAAGACACGCACACATTAACGTTTGCTTAAAAACAAGTGATTTCTTTTTGAATAAATGAATAGCGTGCCTCATTTTTTACATAATTGGTCAGGTATTTCAACATAATACGAAATAAATAATAGAGTCTCATGAGACACTGACATTTACAACATTCATTTTAGGTGCATGATAGTTTGATACTAGCTGTATCAATAACATGATACATGTTAACCCATAGCGTGCTACAGGCGTCATTTGTCATATGCGGACAGTGTAGCTCTAGATCAGCCTGCACATCCGCGCAGTCTGATCTGAGAGCTATACTGTCCGATATTCTGTTAACTATGGTCTAATAGATTTATCAGCGGACAATGTAGCTCCCAGATCAGACTCCGCGAATGCGCAGGCTGATCTGGAACTACACTGTCCGTCATATGACAAAAGTCGCGCTTAGCACGCTAAGGGTTAAGTGTACATTTTTATTGATTACAAGTTATATACGCACGGCGTATTTCCGTATTATGGTTAGGGTTCTTACTTAAATCTCCATCTCTGAACTACTCTGTGAAACATCTCCTTGGTGAGTTCTAGGTCTCCGCTGTAGGCATCATAGATCGAGTCAATCTGAACGTCAGTGATCTGGTTCAGGTTTCTTGGTAGGAGGTGTTGTGCGGTGAAGCGAGGCTCTGCATTTAGAAGACGCTCGTCCAATTCAGTTGAGAGGTGGTCAATGAAAGGCAGGTACATATTTTGTTGCCAATATGTGCTTGCGTCGTTAGCGGCAATATTTGGCCGATTGCGCTGTCTTTGGGCAACTCGCGGAAAAGATGGTTCTACGTCAATTTGTCTGGCAATTTCTGTGGCACTTTCATATAGCGTTTCCCACTCTGCGGGATTGTTTCTGTCAGCGTTAACCATGGCTTTCACCACCCTTGACTCTTCAGCGGCAACCAACAGATCACAGTCCTTCTTTTGCAAGAGAGCGGACAAGTTTACCAAACCGGGTAGGATGTGCTCTGTGGCCACCAGAGTGATAATAAAGTCAAACTTTGATATGGATGCCAGGTGTGCTCTAGCTTTGGAGTCTCCATCTTCTGCAAGCGTTGTTAAAGCTGCACAAACAGTAGTGAATGATGACTTGAACGTGAACAGCGCGTCAGCACGAGAAGCCCATCGCGTTTCACATAGTGTCTTTAGCTTACTCTTTTTGTCCATTTGATTTCTAGCTACTTCGTCTTCGCTAAGCGCTTCATTGAAGGCCGCTAGTCTTTTAGCGGAATAGTCGAAAGCAAATGCAATTGCCTGGATGATGTCCATCACATTCCGAACAAGCGGTTTGCGGCACGCATGGATGATGCACAGGTTTAGATTGCTTTACAATGTGTATAGACTGCCTTTGGGACGACCTGCCTTACACGAGCCTGTACACCGCGATATTTGCCACTCATGTTCGCAGCACCGTCGTATCCTTGACCCCTCATATTTTGGATTATGACACCTTTATCCGTCAAGGTTTGGAGGAATGAGTCCGTTAGTGCCGCTCCTGTTGTTCGACCACACTCCCCAAAACCCAGGAACTCTTCTCTGACTACACACCGCTCTATGTCGTAAAACCTGACACACAAAGCCATTTGTTCAATGGTTGAACAATCAGTAGCCTCATCGGCGATGAACCCAAAACATGGACTTTTATTACAGTCGCGCACGACATCTTCAACGAGAATTTCTCCGCATATTTGAATAATTTCGTTTTGGATTTCTGGAGATAAGTACTTGCTTTTTGATTCTTTTCTCATCATGTGTTCTCGTAAGAGAGCATTATCCTTGCTTCTGTATCGCAGCAGTCGCACGAAGTTTCCGTCATCTTCACTGTGTCCCCGAAGGGCCAGCCCCTGATTTCCACAAAGGATTATAGTTTCAATAATACACTTTAGTATGTGTCTGTTTTTCGTTATCACACTATCATAACCCTCAGACAACTTGCACAACACATCCTTTGCTTTGCCCTCAGATATTTTCAAGAAGTTGTCAGTTGCAAGAAGCGAACTTTGGTGGGACTTCAACGCCACGTGCCTCGTGACAAGTTTTCCGAGATTGCTCCAGTCACTGATTGATGTTGATCCAAATGCCTTTTCTTTTGAGCCACCACTTTGAGGACCGAAAAAACGACACGGACCACAGAACACACTATCCTTGCTAGTGGAATACCTCAACCAGGAGTTTGAAATGAACCAGTGGGGTTGAAGACGTCTTGAACACGATCCTTTCAGCCTGCAATAAGCATAATGAATGTCTAAGTCTAATAATAATACATGTTGTTGTAATTATACACTTACTCATTAATATGAACGGTGTAATTAAAACCAAAAGGAATGAGACAACATATTCGCGCGTATGGTCAAATTATACTAAAGTGTAAGAAACATTTTGAAATGTCAGATAGATTCTGGATTATTATACTGCTAGATATGGAAACAAGTTTTATTTGAAAAAGAAACATGCTATAGACCTACATCTTATGTGACGCGACGCGCGAAAAAAGGTCTTCGGACATATGCGAACAATGTAGCTCCAGGGTCCATATTCACCAACCATTCTTAAGTTCAAGACATGACTTGAACTCAAGTCTTGATTTTAGAAACCCATCAAAACGTCTTAAGTAATGGAACTACCAGCTTCAAATTTTGCATGTCATCATAAATATTGATTGCGATGGGGCATGTACAATTTTGAAGGCATACATAAACTTTAAGATGGATTTCTAAACTCTTGACTTGAGCTCAAGTCCCGTCTTGAGTTCAAGAATGGTTGGTGAATATGGACCCAGATCAGCCCGCGCATCTGCGCGGTCTGATATGAGAGCTACACTGTGCGCTGATAAGTCAATGAGACCTTATTTGACAGAATAGCGGACAGTGTAGCTCTCAGACCAGACTTCGCGGATGCGCATGCTGATCTGAATCTACACTGTCCGCATACATATGTCCAAAGACCCTTTTTCGGCGACCCGGATCATATTGAAGAAACATAATATATCGCTTAATATTGACAAACATACAGTATGACACTTAAAAAGGCATTCATGTTTTTGGTATGAATTAATTAAGGTCCCTTAGGATAGCCATACAATTTGCGTTTAGTCCTGGTCACCTTGCGGTAGCGGCACGCGTTAACATTTGGTGTTAATACTTTGTCGCAATACCATATGGCTGATTGTGCGGATTACGCATTTAAAGTTGTGAAGTATAGGTTGAAAAAAAATGTGCGTGACCTCGCCATAACAAGCAACATCTTAATTTTTTGTCAGCATAATTATGACTTATCCTTCCTATTTTGATATATTAGATATAATATTGTTTATCTATTTCATAATACATGTGTGATATGCATCAAATATTTTGCATACTGGTTATGTTCAACCTTTGTATACTGTACAGTAAAGTACTGTTATAAAATGTAAATAAACAATAGAATTAATTGTAACGTTATTACTTAACATATGATAGTGTACTTTAGCTACATCCTACCTTGACGGAAACTGGAACGTATGGACATCTGTCCATTGCTTCGTAAGCACATTGTATCTTATCTCGTCGTTGATCGCCGTGTCTTCAAGCAAAATATCGGGATATGGTGGAGACGAAGATTGCATGTCAGCCATTTTGAATGATCGCGGCAGACAAACATTTTCAAGGGGAATAAGTCTAATCGATATAACAGTACAGTTATGCCAGTATACTTCCGATAAAAATAAGCGGGACCACAGAAATGGTATTTAATCGATTTAGCAATTTTAGATATTTTTTATGCTGTCAATAAGGGGACGTAGAGTTGGTCGCAATAAATATACACCTTACCCCTACTAGGGTCAGATTTTTATTGCAGATTTGAACTTTTTATTTTGTCAATTTTTGGGACAATGTGTACGCAGCTGCGTACTCTGCGTACAGGCAGCTACGCGCCTGAACACTGTGTATCACTATATAACAAGTACATATACACTAGATTTTAAATGCGAATAATGTATTATTTTCCCTCATAAATTGCTAAAATTTTGAATTTATGATATAAAATGATGTAACTGGGGAACTTATACATGTCGTATAGTGTATGTACTTTAACTGTAACAGGACAGGGCCTTCCCCAGCCATTTATGGCGTAGCGGCGCCGCGATCCCTTAACTTTTGAAACAGACATGCCGCGACCCTTAATCTGACCGCGACCCTTTAAAACCATGCCGCGATCCCTTAAAAGTGGGTCAAAACATTCATTTCCCAGTGTTAATTAATCATATATCTGATCAAATAATGCCTTGAGGCATAAACTCCTGACAAGCATACGTCCTTATCTCCTGATTGGAGTGTTTTCATAAGGATTAGAGGGGCAGAGGTGTTAATTACCTCCGTGATAAGGGTCTAATTCAAGAATTCAACCATGCGTACATGACCTGTAAACGTATTACGTCATCAAATGTGAAAACAATTTACTTATGTTATATTTTATTGTAGCGTTGAATTAACGTGCCTCCATCCATTTTATCGCGTTTTAAATAGTTAATGATGAGAAAATAATCTCACAAACGCAAATTAATCGATAATCACATAAAATTATAAGAATCTCGGGGTTGCAGATTATAAATTTAGGTTACTTCCGGTTTTGAATTTGCTTCCGTGTTTCGACGAAAACGATTAATTAGGATTAATTATGAATAAAGACAGCAATTTTATAACATTTAAATAAACTTATAACCGTTTGATGTAAATCCGGATAGTCCTTATTTCGGATGCTTAAAAAACACACGACACTGAGTTTTCAAGTGTTTTTTTTTTAAATGTTATTCACTTAAAAATAATATAATTACTCCTGCTTAACTTCACCACATCTATAATGAAGTGTTTACAAGATAAAAAAAATCTAGAACAGCAAAGGAAACAATGTATATAGTTGAGTGTTATCATCTTTTTCCAAAAAAACAACAACAAAAAAAACAGTAAAAAAATCTACATGTACTATCTATGGCAGACTGGTAGATATATTTAAAACATGTTTTAAATGTGTCAGGTGTATGCCAAAATCCGTATTTTACTTCAAAACCTGAAAAAAAATCGACATGCAGGAGGGGACCCCCTCCCGCACCCACCCCACACCCTCGCGCGTTAAATGCCACTATCCCTTAAAAAATTCCTGGGGAAGGCCCTGCAGGATATTATTTCTGGATGTTGTGAAGTTATACAGTGCATTCAAGCTTAATTTGTGTTGGAGATTTAGGTAATTATACATAAATACCAGGTTTTGTGTTAAGGAATAAATGTAAGTAATAACAATACATTACTTGATTAAAACAAAAATCAATTCCGGAGCATTTATTCAAATTTTGCAAATAAATAATAATAATAATAATAAAAATAATAACTTTATTTCAAGAAGGTAACATATTTCGACATAGCATTTACAAATAAAATAAACAAGTCTTGTTTACAATATGGCCATCTATACAACTACACAGTGTTACAATACACGCATATAGTGAAAGATAAAACAGTACATGCATCATTATATAACTTCAACAGACAGACACATTTATTATACTTGTAAAGTAAGGTTACAAAATACAATGGAGTTTCATTCATTCATTAAAAGAAAGGATTTGTATTTAATTTTAAATGTAATTAAAGAATGTGAAGCTATTATGTCAACGGGAATCATGTTCCAAACTACCATTCCTGAATATCCTAAATAATGCTGTTTTAAAAAATGTGTATGCATTGTTGAACGTAAGAGCCAAATAAAGCTTAAAACAAATTAAAAAGGTATCCGTTATTGCCCTTGATTATGTCAAGCTAGTCAAACTAAGGGAATTTCACCTTTTTGGCACAACAACTTAGGAAACAGCTTATTTTCACAAACTTGATTTGAAGTTTTCTTGAATGAAGTGTTTGATTGATCAAACTTGACGCATTTGTTATGGAGTTATTATACCCACCGGCAATGACGTTGAAGTGGGGGTATACTGATTTGAGCTTGTCCGTCTGGCATCCGTCCGTGTGTCCGCCCGACCCTGCGCCCATCCGTATGTAAACGAAAATCTTGTGTGCTTAACACCTCATTGATTTTACGGTGGATTGTTCTTATATTTGCCGAGCTGATAAATCATGATTTGAAGATGTCAGTGAAGAAAAATATGTTTGATTCGATCAGTTTTACACAAGTTATGGCCCTTTGATTTTTATGCCCCCCGCCATTCGAAGAATGGTGAAGGAGCATATAGTGTTACAATGTTAAATAATTGGCCCCATCACCTCTGTAGGCCCCTGGAATAGTAAAAAAATTGCGAAATTAATGGTGTCCGCACTCTAACTTGGGTAATTTTTATCCAATCTTCTACAAACTTGGTCAAATTGTATATGGGCACAATGTCTCAGCCAAGTTCGATTTTCGGCCCCATCGACCCTGTAGTTTCAGAGTTATGGCCCTTGGAATAGTAAAAAATTGTAAAATTGTGCCAGTAGTTCCTGAGTTATGCCCCTTGGAATGGTAAAAAATTGCAAAATAAATGTTGTCCTCACTCTAACTTCGGTAATTGTTATCCATCTTCTGTAAACTTGGTCAACTTGAATATGGGCACAATGTCTTCCCCAAGTCCAATCGCCCCAGTACTTCCAGAGCTATGCCCCTTGTATTGGTAAAAAAATCACGAAATAATGTTATAACAGGGGCGTCCGTGTCCCATGGACACATTTCTAGTTTATATTTATATATTATATAGGGACCAAAATATTGCGTGTTTAACTCCTTATACAGTTTTAGGTGGATTGTTTTAATATTGTACATGCTGATTAAGTATCACATGAAGATGTTAGCGAAGAAAAGAATTTTTGATTTGTTTCATTTTTACACAAGTTATGGCCCTTTGATTTTTTAATCTATATATACATGTATTATATAGGGACCAAAATCTTGTGTGTTTAACTTCTCATATATTTTTAGGTGGATTGTTTAAATATTGTACATGCTGTTTAAGTATCATATGAAGATGTTAGTAAAGAAAAAGATTTTTGATTTGATAATTTTTAAATGAATTATGGCCCATTGATTTGCTTACATATATTATATATAGGGAAATCTTGTGTGTCTAACTCCTCATTCAATATTTGATGGATTGTTTTAATACTTGGTATGCTCATATACTATGATGTTAAATATGTTAGCGAAGAAACAGATTTTTGATTTGATCCTTTTTCCATGAGTTATGGCCCTTTGATTTTCTTACATATATATATGATATAGGGAAATCTTGCGTGTCTAACTCCTCATTCATTATTAGATGGATTGTTTTAATACTTGGTATGCTCGTTGAAATACAGATGTTAGTGAAGAATTTTTTTTTATTTGATCCTTTTTCGATGAGTTATGGCCCTTTGATTTTCTTACATATATGATATAGGGAAATCTCGCGTGTCTGACTCCTCATTCAATATTTGATGGATTGTTTTAATACCTGGTATGCTCATATACTATGATGTTAAATATGTTAGCGAAGAAACAGATTTTTGATTTGATTATTTTTTCATCCAGTGGGAATCCTTTACTACCCATTCATTGGCCTATGGATTGTTTTTATATATTTCTGATGATTCAGTTTCAAGTGAATGTGATCATAAAGGAAGATTTTATTGGTGCAATAAAGTGCAGGGGTCAAAGGGGCAGCCAGAGGCCCTTGATTATGTCAAAATAAGGAAATTCAGTTGGTTTTCGTGATAATTTCAGTTAACATGATAATGGGCTTTTGATTTGTGTGCCTTAATGGGAATGTAGCGACACAGCAAAACAAGCTCTATTAGTGAGAGTTCTGAAAAACTTGCAAAAAGGTGGAAGATTTATCAAAATGGGACGATAAACAAAGAGATATGACCATTTGAAGGTTGTTCTAAAACGAATATGGGAACCGCCATTTTGAGAACTGACGTCATAGTTTCAAATTACCAGATATGGAATATTGATAAATATCATTTAAAACAAAGAAAATCACTGCAAATGAATGCAAAATCCTTTAGTGTTTAATAAATCATTGTTGGCATTAAGTATACATATTTTTTATAAAGTTGTTTTCATTTTTTCCCTATAAATCAGTAAATGTTAATATCTATAAATATTCCATATATGGTCATTTAGAACTGTGATGTTATAGCTCTCAAAATGGTGGCTTCCAAATCCGTTTCAACAGAACCTTCAAATGTTCATATCTTCTTTGTTCTTCATCTGATTTTCATAATTCTTTCACCCTTATTCTTCAAGTTTTTCAGAACTTTCAATAATTAAGATGGTTTGGCCGTGTCGCTACATTGCGTTTAATTGAATTGAATTGGATTTTATAGTCGCACCAACAGCTAAGGTCATATGGCGACTTTCCAGCTTCCATTGGTGGAGGAAGACCCCAGGTGCCCCTCCGGGCAATTTTCGTGCACGGGCCGGCACCTGGATAGAACCACCGACGTTCCGCAAGCCAGCTGGATAGCTTCCTCACATAAAGATTCCTAGGCCCCTGAGGGATCACATTGCATTTAATAATGCTGATGTGCACCACACATTCCTAGTGTGCAGTTATCTAACAATGCGTTATTCCGTCTGTCAGCTACAGGTGCAAAAAATAAAATAACAGGAAGTGTTTCAAGACAAATGATACACTGTTACAAGGACGCGTTGTAAGGTAAAGGGCAAGGCAATAGTAGAAATGCTTGTGATTGGTTAGAAATATACCATAGATTTTAAAAAAAAAAAATACATTTTCAAATGTGTTACATTTCAAACGTGTGTTGTGGTTGAATGACATAATTTAAATATGAAGGTTGTCAGCTGTAATCATTCGTGACAATTTTGATTTTTAGCTCTACTGGCCAAAGGCAAGCAGAGCTTTTGGGATGGAACGGTAAAAAATCGCGAAATAAATGTTGTCCACTCGATCTGACTTCGGTAATTGTTATCCATCTTCTCCAAACTTGGTCAACTTGTATAAGGGCACAATGTCTTGCCAAAGTCTGATTTTCGGCATGATCGCCCTAGTACTTCCAGAGTTATGCCCCTTGGAATGGTAAAACAATCACGAAATAATGTTATAGCAGTGGCATCCGTGTCCCATGGACACATTTCTAGTTTATATACTCTCTAAAAAAAGTTTTGGACCATGGCTGTGTTCGAACCTGACAATGATCGCTAAACCATGACATTCTATCATAACCATTATTATCTCAGTTGATAATTCACAATAGATCAACAATCAACAATAATTATCGTTTAGTATGAAAGTTTGCGAAAAAATAATATTCTTTTTATTGGTTACTCGAATGTGTCCGTAATTGTTACTTTGTATGGACTTTGCAACATTTTTTACAGACCCTTTGTGTGTTTGCGATATTTTTTAAAAATCAAATCTTGTTTGGAATTTGATGTTTCTGGTACCAAATTAACCGGGTAGGGTAGACCTTGGTTACTAAAAAAAGATACTTAAATTCTGCCAACTTGTTTTATTTTTCTATGACTTTATATACCCTGGTCCAAAACTTTTTTTACCGAGTATATATATATTATACAGGGACCAAAATATTGTGTGTTTAACTCCTTATACAGTTTTAGGTGGATTGTTTTAATATTGTACATGCTGATTAAGTATCACATCAAGATGTTAGTGAAGAAAACAATTTTTGATTTGATCATTTTTACATGAGTTATGGCCCATTGATTTGCTTACATATATTATATATAGGGAGATCCTGTGTGTCTAACTCCTCATTCATTATTTGATGGATTGTTTTAATATTTGGCATCTGATTAAGTATGATATACAGATGTTAGTGAAGATTTTTTTTTTTATTTGATCCTTTTTCCATGAGTTATGGCCCTTTGATTTTCTTACATATATGATATAGGGAAATCTCGCGTGTCTGACTCCTCATTCATTATTAAATGGATTGTTTTAATACTTGGTATGCTCGTTGATATACAGATGTTAGTGAAGATTTTTTTTTTTTATTTGATCCTTTTTCCATGAGTTATGGCCCTTTGATTTTCTTACATATATGATATAGGGAAATCTCGCATGTCTGATCATTATAAGATGGATTGTTTTAATACTTGGTATGCTCATATACTATGATGTTAAATATGTTAGCGAAGAAACATATTTTTGATTTGATTATTTTTGCATCCAGTGGGAATCCTTTACTACCCATTTATTGGCCTATGGATTGTTTTTATATATTTCTGATGATTCAGTTTCAAGTGAATGTGATCATAAAGGAAGATTTTATTGGTGCAGTAAAGTGCAGGGATCAAAATTGAAATTATCACGAAAACCAACTGAATTTCCTTATTTTGACATAACCAAGGGCCTCTGGCTGCCCCAGCCAGAGGCCCTTGGTTATGTCAAAATAAGGAAATTCAGTTGGTTTTCGTGATAATTTCAGTTAACATGATAAAGGGCTTTTGATGTTTGTGCCTTAATGGGAATGTAGCGACACAGCCAAACAAGCTCTATTATTGAGAGTTCTGAAAATCTTGGAAAAAGGTGTGAGATTTATCAAAATCGGACATGAAAACAAAGAGATATGACCATTTGAAGGTTGACCATTTGAAGGTTGTTCTAAAACGAATATGGGAACCGCCATTTTGAGAACTGACGTCATAGTTTCAAATTACCAGATATGGAATATTGATAAATATCATTTAAAGCAAAGAAAATCACTGCAAATGAATGCAAAATCCTTTAGTGTTTAATAAATCATTGTTGGCATTAAGTATACATATTTTTTATAAAGTTGTTTTCATTTTTTTCCTATAAATCAGTAAATGTTAATATCTATAAATATTCCATATATGGTCATTTAGAACTGTGGTGTAATAGCTCTCAAAATGGTGGCTTCCAAATCCGTTTCAACAGAACCTTCAAATGTTCATATCTTCTTTGTTCCTCATCTGATTTTCATAATTCTTTCACCCTTATTCTTCAAGTTTTTCAGAACTTTCAATAATTAAGATGGTTTGGCCGTGTCGCTACATTGCGTTTAATTGAATTGGATTTTATAGTCGCACCAACAGCTAAGGTCATATGGCGACTTTCCAGCTTCCATTGGTGGAGGAAGACCCCAGGTGCCCCTCCGGGCAATTTTCGTGCACGGGCGGGCACCTGGGTAGAACCACCGACGTTCCGCAAGCCAGCTGGATAGCTTCCTCACATAAAGATTCCTAGGCCCCTGAGGGATCACATTGCGTTTAATAATGCTGATGTGCACCACACATTCCTAGTGTGCAGTTATCTAACAATGCGTTATTCCGTCTGTCAGCTACAGGTGCAAAAAATAAAATAACAGGAAGTGTTTCAAGACAAATGATACACTGTTACAAGGACGCGTTGTAAGGTAAAGGGCAAGGCAATAGTAGAAATGCTTGTGATTGGTTAGAAATATACCATAGATTTTAAAAAAAAAAAAATACATTTTCAAATGTGTTACATTTCATACGTGTGTTGTGGTTGAATGACGTAATTTAAATATGAAGGTTGTCAGCTGTAATCATTCGTGACAATTTTGATTTTTAGCTCTACTGGCCAAAGGCCAGCAGAGCTTTTGGGATGGAACGGTAAAAAATCGCGAAATAAATGTTGTCCACACTCGATCTGACTTCGGTAATTGTAATCCATTTTCTCCAAACTTGGTCAACTTGTATAAGGGCACAATGTCTTGCCCAAGTCTGATTTTCGGCATGATCGCCCTAGTACTTCCAGAGTTATGCCCCTTGGAATGGTAAAACAATCACGAAATAATGTTATAGCAGTGGCATCCGTGTCCCATGGACACATTTCTAGTTTATATACTCTGTAAAAAAAGTTTTGGACCATGGCTGTGTTCGAACCTGACAATGATTGCTAAACCATGACATTCAATCATAACCATTATTATCTCAGTTGATAATTCACAATAGATCAACAATCAACAATAATTATCGTTTACAATGAAAGTTTGCGAAAAAATAATAATCTTTTTATTGGTTACTCGAATGTGTCCGTAATTGTTACTTTGTATGGACTTTGCAACATTTTTTACAGACCCTTTGTGTGTTCGCGATATTTTTTAAAAATCAAATCTTGTTTGGAATTTAATGTTTCTGGTACCAAATTAACCGGGTAGGGTAGACCTTGGTTACTAAAAAAAGATACTTAAATTCTGCCAACTTGTTTTATTTTTCTATGACTTTATATACCCTGGTCCAAAACTTTTTTTACCGAGTATATATATATTATACAGGGACCAAAATATTGTGTGTTTAACTCCTTATACAGTTTTCGGTGGATTGTTTTAATATTGTACATGCTGATTAAGTATCACATGAAGATGTTAGTGAAGAAAACAATTTTTGATTTGATCATTTTTACGTGAGCTATGGCCCATTGATTTGCTTACATATATTATATATAGGGAGATCCTGTGTGTCTAACTCCTCATTCATTATTTGATGGATTTTTTTAATATTTGGCATCTGATTAAGTATGATATACAGATGTTAGTGAAGATTTTTTTTTTATTTGATTCTTCTTCCATGAGTTATGGCCCTTTGATTTTCTTACGTATATGATATAGGGAAACCTCGCGTGTCTGACTCCTCATTCATTATTAAATGGATTGTTTTAATACTTGGTATGCTCGTTGATATACAGATGTTAGTGAAGATTTTTTTTTTTTATTTGATCCTTTTATCATGAGTTATGGCCCTTTGATTTTCTTACATATATGATATAGGGAAATCTCGCGTGTCTGATCATTATAAGATGGATTGTTTTAATACTTGGTATGCTCATATACTATGATGTTAAATATGTTAGCGAAGAAACAGATTTTTGATTTGATTATTTTTGCATCCAGTGGGCATCCTTTACTACCCATTCATTGGCCTATGGATTGTTTTTATATATTTCTGATGATTCAGTTTCAAGAGAATGTGATCATAAAGGAAGATTTTATTGGTGCAATAAAGTGCAGGGATCAAAGGGGCAGCCAGAGGCCCTTGATTATGTCAAAATAAGGAAATTCAGTTGGTTTTCGTGATAATTTCAGTTAACATGATAAAGGGCTTTTGATGTTTGTGCCTTAATGGGAATGTAGCGACACAGCCAAACAAGCTTTATTATTGAGAGTTCTGAAAAACTTGGAAAAAAGGTGGAAGATTTATCAAAATCGGACATGAAAACAAAGAGATATGACCATTTGAAGGTTGTTCTAAAACGAATATGGGAACCGCCATTTTGAGAACTGACGTCATAGTTTCAAATTACCAGATATGGAATATTGATAAATATCATTTAAAGCAAAGAAAATCACTGCAAATGAATGCAAAATCCTTTAGTGTTTAATAAATCATTGTTGGCATTAAGTATACATATTTTTTGTAAAGTTGTTTTCATTTTTTTCCTATAAATCAGTAAATGTTAATATCTATAAATATTCCATATATGGTCATTTAGAACTGTGATGTCATAGCTCTCAAAATGGTGGCTTCCAAATCCGTTTCAACAGAACCTTCAAATGTTCATATCTTCTTTGTTCCTCATCTGATTTTCATAATTCTTTCACCCTTATTCTTCAAGTTTTTCAAAACTTTCAATAATTAAGATGGTTTGGCCGTGTCGCTACATTGCGTTTAATTGAATTGAATTGAATTGGATTTTATAGTCGCACCAACAGCTAAGGTCATATGGCGACTTTCCAGCTTCCATTGGTGGAGGAAGACCCCAGGTGCCCCTCCGGGCAATTTTCGTGCACGGGCGGGCACCTGGGTAGAACCACCGACGTTCCGCAAGCCAGCTGGATAGTTTCCTCACATAAAGATTCCTAGGCCCCTGAGGGATCACATTGCGTTTAATAATGCTGATGTGCACCACACATTCCTAGTGTGCAGTTATCTAACAATGCGTTATTCCGTCTGTCAGCTACAGGTGCAAAAAATAAAATAACAGGAAGTGTTTCAAGACAAATGATACACTGTTACAAGGACGCGTTGTAAGGTAAAGGGCAAGGCAATAGTAGAAATGCTGGTGATTGGTTAGAAATATACCATAGATTTAAAAAAAAAAAAAATACATTTTCAAATGTGTTACATTTCAAACGTGTGTTGTTGTTGAATGACGTAATTTAAATATGAAGGTTGTCAGCTGTAATCATTCGTGACAATTTTGATTTTTAGCTCTACTGGCCAAAGGCAAGCAGAGCTTTTGGGATGGAACGGTAAAAAATCGCGAAATAAATGTTGTCCACTCGATCTGACTTCGGTAATTGTTATCCATCTTCTCCAAACTTGGTCAACTTGTATAAGGGCACAATGTCTTGCCCAAGTCTGATTTTCGGCATGATCGCCCTAGTACTTCCAGAGTTATGCCCCTTGGAATGGTAAAACAATCACGAAATAATGTTATAGCAGTGGCATCCGTGTCCCATGGACACATTTCTAGTTTATATACTCTGTAAAAAAAGTTTTGGACCATGGCTGTGTTCGAACCTGACAATGATCGCTAAACCATGACATTCAATCATAACCATTATTATCTCAGTTGATAATTCACAATAGATCAACAATCAACAATAATTATCGTTTACAATGAAAGTTTGCGAAAAAATAATAATCTTTTTATTGGTTACTCGAATGTGTCCGTAATTGTTACTTTGTATGGACTTTGCAACATTTTTTACAGACCCTTTGTGTGTTCGCGATATTTTTTAAAAATCAAATCTTGTTTGGAATTTAATGTTTCTGGTACCAAATTAACCGGGTAGGGTAGACCTTGGTTACTAAAAAAAGATACTTAAATTCTGCCAACTTGTTTTATTTTTCTATGACTTTATATACCCTGGTCCAAAACTTTTTTTACCGAGTATATATATATTATACAGGGACCAAAATATTGTGTGTTTAACTCCTTATACAGTTTTAGGTGGATTGTTTTAATATTGTACATGCTGATTAAGTATCACATCAAGATGTTAGTGAAGAAAACAATTTTTGATTTGATCATTTTTACATGAGTTATGGCCCATTGATTTGCTTACATATATTATATATAGGGAGATCCTGTGTGTCTAACTCCTCATTCATTATTTGATGGATTGTTTTAATATTTGGCATCTGATTAAGTATGATATACAGATGTTAGTGGAGAATTTTTTTTTTATTTGATCCTTTTTCCATGAGTTATGGCCCTTTGATTTTCTTACATATATGATATAGGGAAATCTCGCGTGTCTGACTCCTCATTCATTATTAAATGGATTGTTTTAATACTTGGTATGCTCGTTGATATACAGATGTTAGTAAAGATTTTTTTTTTTTTATTTGATCCTTTTTCCATGAGTTATGGCCCTTTGATTTTCTTACATATATGATATAGGGAAATCTCGCGTGTCTGATCATTATAAGATGGATTGTTTTAATACTTGGTATGCTCATATACTATGATGTTAAATATGTTAGCGAAGAAACATATTTTTGATTTGATTATTTTTGCATCCAGTGGGAATCCTTTACTACCCATTTATTGGCCTATGGATTGTTTTTATATATTTCTGATGATTCAGTTTCAAGTGAATGTGATCATAAAGGAAGATTTTATTGGTGCAGTAAAGTGCAGGGATCAAAGGGGCAGCCAGAGGCCCTTGGTTATGTCAAAATAAGGAAATTCAGTTGGTTTTCGTGATAATTTCAGTTAACATGATAAAGGGCTTTTGATGTTTGTGCCTTAATGGGAATGTAGCGACACAGCCAAACAAGCTCTATTATTGAGAGTTCTGAAAAACTTGGAAAAAGGTGGAAGATTTATCAAAATCGGACGATAAACAAAGAGATAATTATGACCATTTGAAGGTTGTTCTAAAACGAATATGGGAGCCGCCATTTTGAGAACTATGATGTTATAGTTTCAAATTACCAGATATGGAATATTGATCAATATCATTTAAAGCAAAGAAAATCACTGCAAATGTAAAGTTGCTTTAATTTTTTTCCTATAAATCAGTAAATGTTAATATTTATAAATATTCCATATATGGTCATTTAGAACTGTGATGTCATAGCTCTCAAAATGGTGGCTTCCAAATCCGTTTCAACAGAACCTTCAAATGTTCATATCTTCTTTGTTCCTCATCTGATTTTCATAATTCTTTCACCCTTAATTATTCTTCAAGTTTTTCAGAACTCTCAATAATTAAGATGGTTTGGCCGTGTCGCTACATTCCATATAATAATGCTGATGTGCACCACACATTCCTGTGCAGTTATCTAACAATGCGTTATTCCGTCTGTCAGCTACAGGTGCAAAAAATAAAATAACAGGAAGTGTTTCAAGACAAATGATACACTGTTATAAGGAGTCGTTGTAAGCGAAAGGGCAAGGCAATAGTAGAAATGCTTGTGATTGGTTAGGAATATACCATAATGTAAAAAAAATAAATGATGTTGCATTTCAAACGTGTGTTGCGGTTGAATGACGTAATTCAAATATGAAGGTTGTCAGCTGTAATCATTCGTGACAATTTTGATTTTTAGCTCTACTGGCCAAAGTATTGTTTTTATCAAAGTCGTTAAGACGATAAGGCCTTCATTTTTCATCCGATCTTTACCAACCTTTACCAGATTGTTAATATCAATGAAAGCTCGGATAATTTCAAAAACCAGCCAGATTGCATTTACACTGGAATAATGGCCCTTGATTTAGTTAAAAATGCTATGTTTTGCCACGTTAAGACGATAGGGCCTTCATTTTTCATCCGGTCTTGACCAAAGTTTACCAGATTGTTAATATCAATGATAGCTGGGACACGTTCGAAGACCAGCCAGATCGGACCAGTAACATTGTAGTTATGGCCCTTGATTTTGTTAAAAATGCTTCATTTTGCCTCGTTAAGACGATAGGGCCTTCATTTTTCATCCGATCTTTACCAACCTTTACCAGATTGCTGATATGAATGAAAGCTCGGACAAGTTCGTTAACCAGACAGATTGCATTTACACTGGATTTATGGCCCTTGATTTAGTTAAAAACGCTATGTTTTGCTTCGTTAAGATGATAGGGCCTTCATTTTTCATCCGGTCTTGACCAAAGTTAACCAGATTGTTAATATCAATGAAAGCTCGGACAAGTTCAAAAACCAGCCAGATTGCATTTACACTGGAATTATGACCCTTGATTTAGTCAAAAATGCTATGTTTTGCCAAGTTAAGATGATAGGGCCTTCATTTTTCATCCGATCTTGACCAAACTTTACCAGATTGTTAATATCAATGAAAGCTCGGACAAGATTGGACCAGTAACACTGTAGTTATGGCCCTTGATTTTGTTAAAAATGCTATATTTTGCCTCGTTGAGACGATAGGGCCTTAATTTTTCGTCCGATCTTTACCAACCTTTACAAGATTGCTGATATCAATGAAAGCTCGGACAAGTTCGAAAACCAGACAGATTGGACCATTTACATCGGAGTTATGGCCCTTGATTTTCTGAAATATGTTATATTTTGGCCTTGTTAACATGATAGGGTCTTCATTTTTCATCCGATCTTTATCAAACTTTACCAGATTGTTACTATCAGTAAAAGGTTAGACGAGTTCGAAAACCGACCAAATCGGATTAGTAACACCGGAATTATGGCCCTTGATTTAGTTAAAAAATGTTGTGTTTTGCCTCCTTAAGACGAAAGGGTCTTCATGTGGCTGGATTTCAGTGAAACTTTTTAGGGATGATCAGTTCCAGGTCTAGTTGTGCGTACCAGCGCCGTGTTCTAGTTGAATGATTTTTGGCAGAGTTATGGCACTTTAAAGGTTTTAATACACAAACTTTGTCTGGACTAGTTCTCTTCTCTTCTACCAAACCTAGTTGTGATATCATCGTCGCGTTTCGGTTTACAGATCTTTGTTCCAGTTGAATAAATTTTGGCAGAGTTATGACCCCTTAAAGGTTTTGATACACTCACTTTGTACAGACTAGTTCTCCTGAACTTCTGACCGGATTTCAATGAAACTTGGCATGGATGATCAGTACCAAGTCTTGTGGCGTATATTTTTGCCGTGTTCCGGTTGAATGATTTTTGACAGAGTTAATGGCCCCTTGTACATAAACTTTATCTTTAGCCAGTAGAGCGTCCACAGACCCTCTTGGGCCTCTTGTTTAATTAATACTTTTGTTTTTCAGATATAACATAAAGTTAGAGTGATACGCATACCTGTCCACTACCTATGCAACAGACGCTGTTAAATAACGAGGAGAGACTTTGATTAAATTGTGAAATAACTAAGGTAAGAACATTTGTAATGTTTTGTATAATGTTTCTTATGCCATAACTACATTAATTATATTATCTTATGTAATAATATTTTATATTTAGTGAGCTATGTTTATTGTTTCATTCGTAACATAGAGAAAGGACATAGAGCCATTAATTTAAAGGTAAAAACATTATGTGGTCCCGCCTTAACTCCATTAAGCAATGGGAAAGAGTATATTAGCAGGATTTTATAACAGATATTTTGAGAATAAAACACATATATAATCAATTTTTACTGAAATAATGTGATAACCTTTTAAAATTCCTATTGAATGTTTTAATTTTACAATATGCAGACTTTTTAAGCCGAAATTAAGATTCTTCTTGGAGAAGGGGTTGGATGTGGTATAAAAGTTAATACTCGGACCACGTAATGAGAGGAAATACATAGGGCAAATACTAAACCGCACTCTGACTATGCTCGCAATGGCAGGGTGACTCTAAACCTTTGCACTACACACAGGCACAACTGTTTCAAGGTTTGCTTAACTTGAATATTGGCAGTTACTTGATTATAATGCTTACTTTTTGTTTGTGCCAAGTTAAGTTGTCATGGCCTTAAGAGGTTCTGTATGTGAAACCCTGGTAACTTGCTCCCCATTTCATTACAAAATAATCTGATCATTGGATAGTTATTGCTTAACCGGATAATTTGCTAGGTATTTTATAACCTGAAAATTCGATAGTTATTTTATAACCTGATAACTTGTTACGTAGTTTATTACCTGATAGTTGGCCTAGATATTTTATAACCTTGTAATTTGCTATGTATTTTATAACCATGTCATTTTCTAGGTGTTTTATAACCTGATAATTGGTCTAGGTATTTTATAACCTGATAATAGGCTAGGTATTTTATAACCTGATAATTGGCCCAGGTATTGTATAACCTGGTAATTAGCTAAGTATTTTACATCCTGATAATTTGTAAGGTAATTTTATAATAATAATTTATATGTATTTTATAACTGGGTAATTTGCTAGGTGTTTTATAATCTGATAATTGACTAGATACGTTTTAAGCTAATAATTTGTAAGGTAGTTTTGTAACCTGATAATTGGCATTAACAGAGGCTGGTTTTACCAACAGCATTATAAAAACTCAACTATTGATTTTGTTTTATGATTGATTTATGTGAAAGTTATGTTATTGTCAAAAATTGATTAGAAAACTACGTTTGGTGCTGAGCAAACTTTGAGTAGTTTATATTCTACTGGCTGCAGACTTGATGGCAAATCATTGTTACACATTTTTACAAGTTTTATTTCACTTAACTGAAAAATATCTGGAATGTCAGACAACAAGTCCAAACCATGTGAATAATCATTAATTAAAAATTAGGTCATAATAAATAAATTGCTTCATTTTCTTTATATCACGGACCACCACCCCCACCCCCCCTTCACACCACCACCATCCCCTTTTTTGCATTCCCTCAAGTATTTTATTGGCTATATGTATAATATTATATGTAATAATTTGGATGAAAATCGATAAATGATAAAAGGCTTGGTACCAGCTTGTCCACTCCTATAATACGTAAGTTTAGAGTCTTTTGTGTGTTACTAAATTTCCCCACCCACTAATTTGAATATAATTTGGATGAAAATCAAGCAATTATTTTATCATGGCCTAAAGAAGGAGAAAAAAGAAAACAAAACATTAAATAATTATTAATTAATCAAGTCAGTTTTCTCATATTATGGTCCCGTCATAAATAACACTTGTTTTTAGGTTGACTGTTATAATATACCTTAAAGGGACACATGACAATCTTGATTTTTTACGGTAAAATTTTATTACATCTACATGTATCACCAGGTCGTTTTCACATTTATGACAAGTTTTTTTAAAAAAAAACTTGCGGCGTACCGTTAGTTTTCCCCATAAATTGCCATTAATATTATTATAAGAATTATTAAGTATAAAGTAAAATATTTTTGCGTATTTCTAATTGGTGATTATAATCATTGCACCAGTAATATAATTCAACCTATGAATAAGAAAGAAAAAAATGAAAACTCAAAATATTATTTAATTATATGCAAGCAGGTTTACCCCTTAACCCGCTAAGCACAACTATAATAGCCTTTGCTTTCATTGTAAACCCAGATCAGCCTGCGAGTAATTGCTGATCGGTCATTTTTCCCAAAACACCACTTTGTCACATAAATGGAATGGTCTTAGTTCAAAGAAAGAACAGAGGGCTGGTGTGGCGCAGTCGGTAGCGCGGCGGATTTGTAACTGGAGGCCCCGGGTTCAATCCTCCGTGGTGCCACTGAGTTCCGTCGGTGTGTTCTTGGGCAAGACATTTTCCCTTAGCCTCGTCCGTCGGATGGGTCCCGTATATCGGTCTATCCTCCGAGCACGTTAAAGAACCATAGCAATCTATTCGATAATAAGAGTAGGGCAGGTTCCCGGATTCCTATGTATCCTTCCCCTCTCTCTGGGGCGGCTCTAAATAACCTATATTGTGTTGATGAGCTGTTAAACAACATTCAATTCAATTCAAAGAAAGAACAGTCCATTATATATATGTAGGGGGTTAAGGGTTAATAATTTGAGATGCTAATTTTAATGCTTGATAAAAACTTCAAGATTGCCGTGTGTCCCTTTAACATGTATCATATTGTATATCGTCTTTATGTACTGACTTCTTAAAGGGACACAAGGCAATCTTAAAATACCAAATATTGAAATAAGCGTCTCAATTTATTATCCAGTATTATTTTGACTTTAAACCTGCTTGCATATAATTAAATAAAATTGTGAGTTTTCATATTTTTGCTTTCACAAAGTGAAATGGGGGCAATATAGGAATCATGTTGTCCGTAATGTCGCCTTTCATAACACATTTTTGTCCCTTCCCAACACTATTTTATTACTAGCATTTCTCCAACAGTTTTGAATGGGTTGTTCCCAAACTTCAAACAACTGATGATCTTATGTCCCTCTACATCACCCAAATTTATGTGGCCCTTTGGCATACACATTATACTCTTTCATATTTATTACAAGATGAGCAATTACTCTGTATACCCTGTTTTACACCTTAACGGTCAAACACATCTTGTTGGAATGTGTAGAATGTGTAGACTTTGATCCTATGCCCAAAGATACTTCAATGTTAATACTATGAAAGAGTTATTTGATACTATAGATTTTAATCTTGTTTTAGATTTTCTGAAAGAAATCAGACTATACAGATCATTATAATGTGTTCTTATATATATTTACTTGTTTATATACCCGTTGACGGGCATTTGTTGATTTCTTGTTGATCCTTCATTCCTTCCTTCCTTCCTTCCTTCCTCCCTCCCTCCCTCAAAATACACAAAATTTTATTTAATGATATGCAACCTGGTTTAAAGTCAAAATGTTCTTTAATAAATAAGTAGAGATGCTAATATTGATGCTTGATAAAAACATCAAGATTGCCGTGTGTCCCTTTAAAGCTTTTGTCTCGCTTTCAAGAAGCCCTTTTGCATTAAACTTTTTTTTCAATTTTTAGCTCTACTGGCCGAAGGCCAGCAGAGCTTATGGGATGGCGAGTTGTCCGTCGTCCGTCCGTCGTCCGTCCGTCGTCCGTTGTTAACTTTTGTCTTGTGACAACTCTAGGGCCTTTATTTTTCATCCGATCTTTACCAAACCTTAACAGGTTGTTAATATCAATAAAAGCTCGGACAAGTTCGAAAACCAGCCAGATTGGAATAATTTCACCAGAGTTATGGCCCTTGTTTTGCTGAAAAATGCCATATTAAACCTTGTGAACACTCTATCACCTTCATATATTATTTGATCTTTACCAAACTTGCACAGGTTGTTAATACTAATAAAAGCTCGGACAAGTTCGAAAACCAGCCAAATCGGATCAATAACACCGGAGTTATGGCCCTTGTTTTTTCTGAAAATTGCTATTTTCTGCCTTGTGAACATTTATTATTTGATCGTTACCACACTTGCACATATTGTTAATACTAATTATAGCTTGGACAAGTTCGAAAATCAGCAGAATTGGGTCAGTATTACTAGAGTTATGGCCCTTGTTTTTTCTGAAAAATGCCATTTTCTGCCTTGTGAACACTCTAGCACCTTTATTTATTATTTGATCTTTACCAAACTTGCAAAGATTGTTAATATCAATGAAAGCTCGAACAATTTCGAAAACCAGCTAAATCGGATCAGTAACACCGGAGTTATGGCCCTTGTTTTTTCTGAAAAATGATATTTTCCGCCTTGTGAACACTCTAGGGCCTTCAATATTAATCGGATCTTTACTTAACTTTGCCAGTGTCTTTATATCAATAAAAGCTCAAACAAGTTCGAAAACCGGCAAGATCGAAATAATTTCATTGGAGTTATGGCCCTTGTTTTGCTGAAAAATGCCATATTAAGCCTTGTGAACACTGTAGCACTTTCATTTATTATTTGATCTTTACCAAACTTGCACAGATTGTTAATATCAATGAAAGCTCGGACAAGTTCGAAAACCAGCTAGATCGGACTATTAACAGCAGAGTTATTGGCCTTGATTTAGTTAAAAATGCTATATTTTGCCTCGTTAAGACGATAGGGGCTTCATTGTTCATCCGATCTTTACCAAACTTAAACAGGTTGTTAATATCAATGAAAGCTCGGACAAGTTCGAAAACCAGCCAGATCGGAATAATTTCACCGGAGTTATGACCCTTGTTTTGCTGAAAAATCCATGTTAAGCCTTGTGAACACTCTAGCACCTTCATTTATTATTTGATCTTTACCAAACTTGCACAGATAGTTAATATCAATGAAAGCTCGGACAAGTTCGAAAACCAGCAAATCGGATCAGTAACACCGGAGTTATGGCCCTTGTTTATTCTGAAAATTGCTATTTTCTGTCTTGTGAACGCTCTAGCACCTTCATTTATTATTTGATCGTTACCAAACTTGCATAGATTATTAATACTAATTATAGCTTGGACAAGTTCGAGAAAATCAGCTGAATTGGGTCAGTAACACTATAGAGTTATGGCCCTTGTTTTTTCTGAAAAATTCCATTTTCTGCCTTGTGAATACTCTAGCACCTTCATTTATTATTTGATCCTCTTACCAAACTTGCACAGATTGTTAATATCAATGAAAGCTCGAACAAGTTCGAAAACCAGCTAAATCAGATCAGTCCACACCGGAGTTATGGCCCTTGTTTTTTCTGAAAAATGCTATTTTCTGCCTTGTGAACACTCAAGGGCCTTCAATATTAATCGGATCTTTACTTAACTTTGCCAGTGTCTTTATATCAATGAAAGCTCAAACAAGTTTGAAACCGGCAAGATCGAAATAATTTCATTGAAGTTATGGCCCTTGTTTTGCTGAAAAATGCCATATTTAGCCTTGTGAACACTCTAGCACCTTCATTTAATATTTGATCTTTACCAAACTTGCACAGATTGTTAATATCAATGAAAACTCGGACAAGTTTGAAAACCAGCTAGATTGGACTATTAACAGCGAAGTTATTGCCCTTAATTTAGTTTAAAATGCTATATTTTGCCTCGTTAAGACGATAGGGGCTTCATTGTTCATACCGATCTTTACCAAACTTTATCAGATTGTTAATATGAATGAAAGCTCAGACAAGTTCGAAAACCAGCCAAATTGGACCAGTATCGGCAGAGTTATGGCCCTTGATTTAGTTAAAAATGCTAAATTTTGCCTCGTTAAGACAATAGGGCCTTCATCTTTCACTCGATCTTTACCAAACTTTACCAGATTGTTACTATCATTGAAAGCTCGAACAAGTTTGAAAACCAGCCAGATTGGAGCATTTTCACTGGAGTTATGGCCCTTGATTTTTTTTCTGAAATATGCTATATTTTGGCCTCATTAAGAAGAAAGGGCCTTCATTTGGCCAAATTTCATTGAAATTTTTCAGGGATGATCAGTACCAAGCCTAGTTGTACATATCGTCACTGTGTTCCAGTTGAATGATTTTGGCAGAGTTATGTCCCTTTAAAGGTTTTAATACACAAACTTTGTCCTGACTAGTTTTTCCTGAACCCCTGGCCGGATTTAAACAAAACTTTTTAGGGATGATCAGTTCCGGGTCTAGTTGTGCAAATCTTTGCCATGTTCCGGTCGAATGATTTTTGGCAGAGTTATGGCCCTTTAAAAGTTTTAATACACAAACTTTGTCTGGACTATTCTCCTAAACGTCTGCCCACATTTCAACGAAACTTTACAGGGAGTGATCAGCACCAAGCTTAGTTGTGCATATCATCGTCGCATTCCGGTTAACAGATTTTTGGTGGAGTTATGGGCCTTTAAAGGTTTTTGATACACAAACATTTTCCGGGCTAGTTTTCCTGAACCCCTGGCTGGATTTTAACGAAACTTGACAAGGATGATCAGTATACAAGCCTAGTTGTGCATATCATCGCCATATTCAGGTTGAATGATTTTTGTCAGAGTTATGGCCTTTTAAAGGTTTTAATAGAGAAACGTCCAGATTAGTCTGTTCTGAACTCCTTGCTGGATTTCAACGAATCTTGATGGGGATGATCAGTCTCAAGCCTAGTTGCACCTATCATTGCCATGTTCTGGTTGAATGAATTTTGGCAGAGTTATGGCCCCTTAAAAGTTTTAATACACTAACTTTGTACAGACTAGTTCTCCTGAACCTCTGGCTGGATTTCTTGTCAGGGACAATCAGTACCAAGCCTAGTTGCCTATATCATCATCATGTTCTGGCTGAACGATATTTGAAAGAGTTATGGCCCCTTGTGCATAAACTTTATCTTTAGCCAGTAGAGCGTCCACAGGCCCTCTTGGGCCTCTTGTTTTTAATATTTTCAGCATTGCTTATTCAATTTTCATTCAGTCTTGCATATGACTTCAGTATCATCAATTTTCCATAACTCTATATTGCATTTGAGCAAGATTATGACCCTTTTTTCGACTTAGAAATTCATAAATTCCGAACCCTGTTAGGCGGGACATATGAATCTGCAGATGCTTGTATAGTTTATTCATCTTCATATAATCTGTAATAAGAAAAATGAAAAAAATAAAAATTGAACTAATTAAATAATTATTAATAATGAGTTGTACTATGTATGCAGAAAAAATAACGGACACCACAAGTTTAACGCCTTAGCCCACTATGAATTTGTAATGGACTGTCTTTTCTTTAAATTTAGACCATTCCATTTATGTGACAAAGGGGTGTTTTGGTTATATGACTGATGAGCAGCCAGACAGGGTAAACTCTGATCAGCCTGCGAGTTACACGGGCTGCAAACGCTGTTGTAGTCGTCCTTAGAAGGCTAAGAGTTAAAGAATATCAAGATCGCCGTGTGTCTCTTTAAATTACAGCCAAAACTTTTGCATCATAGAATATTCAACCAAGTCAAATATTCCTAATAAAGATTAAGGTCTCACAACGCACTTTCGATTTTACTGTGTTGGCCATAGGCAGTAAAGTCCAATTTTCCATTCTGAATCAAGCATTTACAGTCTAAAAGTATTTTTTTGGGAAAATACAGTTACTGCTGCTCATAAAAAATCCACAAAATCTGGTACATAGCTCAGTTTTTTTTTTTTAATGTGAGTTTTGGCAGTCAAGGTACTCTTTGCGGCTTTCACTAAACAGTTTGCACGCATTTTGAGCACCCACAAATGTGTCACATTTTG
>JAWPHD010008660.1:0-112645 GCA_037043455.1 Cyrtodaria siliqua | reverse complement strand
GGGATCAGAATTGCAACCAGGTACTCGGCAGAGGTATCAGGTGAAGATAGGGAATTCCAACCCGAGGTATAAGTGTTTTTATCGGAACCGAGGCTCTGCCGAGGTTCCGATTAAAACACTTATACCGAGGGTTGGAATTCCCTATCTGAACCGAATACCCATGATAGATTATTTTTCTTGCATATCAGAGACATGTTGTGCGTCGACGCCTCCAGCTATTAACGTTTTGCATGTTTTCCTGCATACCGGATGTTGGTGCGCGTGAATTTTATCTCGACCCTAGGGTGAGATGGAAATATCTAGCCCCGGTAAAATGACGGATATCCTTGTCCGGTATGCAAGAATTTTCTATCTCACATGGAAACTCATGATGGATTCTTATATTCTTATATAACGACCCATTCACTTATTGTTTAACCTACTTTTTAACCCAATCAGATGGCTCACAATTTCACAATGCTGGCTACATTTACTTTTTATGAATAATTTACTACCAGTGCTCTTCATGGGTTAGAGTGACCTATATAGAGGCTACTGATAAACATATATGGTAAATATGAAGTCGGATAGAGTACTACGCTCCCTCCCTTTCGGTTTCTTAATGGTGACGATTTCTCATCATAGCCTCTATCCTATACTTTTTGAAAACGGGGTTATAATGAACATTTTTAACACATTATATGTAACCTGATGAACGCTACGTTTAGCATTAAAGAGGTAGCTTGCAGGGCAAAATTGTTAATCTATAGCACAAGTATTGTGTATGTAAATACGGATTCAAAAGTCGCATAACTTTTTGTTTTGAATTAGTTTTAATTTACGCCGATTTAATGCAAATGTGACGGTGATAATATTCAATAATATTGGACAAAAATCCACTATCATCTCCGCTAAGGTTAAAAAAGACCTACCGTGACTTTAATAAACGATTGTAATATTATGAAAAGGCCCTAGACAAAATGGGAATACTGCCAGTATATTTCTATATTCATCAATTCCATTTGTGTTAAAGAAGTCAGTATTGCAAAGCTATTTAATCATGATAAAATATAGAAGGAAGCCTTCAATGTGATTATTGTGCTTAGAGCTCTCAAAAGGGAGGTTCTGTGTGCGTGCGTATACGCATGTATTTATCCTCGCTGTGCAGTGTACATATTGCACTGGGCATTTTAGCGAGCAGTAGTCGGTTTTAAGTCTGATTCGAAGCACTGGTCAGGTGTAATTTTTTCCTCAAGTATTTAGAGCATAAATTCAAATTCTGTCCTGTCTGGGATAAAACGTATGGTCCCTGGATTACTAAACCAATGTGCTAACCATTACCACTGCACACGTAATGGTTCTAACCATTACCACGGCACGTAATGGTTCTAACCATTACCACGGCACACGTAATGGTTCTAACCATTACCATGGCACACGTAATGGTTCTAACCATTACCACGGCACGTAATGGTTCTAACCATTACCATGGCACACGTAATGGTTCTAACCATTCCCACGGCACACGTAATGGTTCTAACCATTACCACGGCTCACGTAATGGTTCTAACCATTACCACGGCTCACGTAATGGTTCTAACCATTACCACGGCACACGTAATGGTTGTATATAAAGATGAAACAAGGGAGATTTTAAATTATGGCTTAACGTGTAAAAGATAAACAATAGCATCATACAGAAATTTTTAATGCGATGGCAAGGCACATGTCGTTAGATTTGCACTCATCTAGTGGTCTTAATTGTTGGGTTTGATTATTATGAGGGAATGGTAAAGGGTTTCATTATCGAACCCAGCAGTTAAATACTCTATTTATTACATTTTTAACCAGTTTGTGTATGACGTTTTGATTTGGATTCGTTAAATGACGTCGATGTCCTTCACGCCCTATAAAGGCACGGTAAATTATTTTTGTGTTTGGAATAGGTTATTAATATACTAGTAATAAGTGATAATGAAATTTCTTTCACTCAGAAATCACCCATAGAATTGCAAATATAAAAATAAAATGTATTCACCGTAAGCTTGTATAGTTTCAATCTTGCATAACTCGTATTTAGTCATTCCCGTCTCTCCGTCTATGTAATGACTGCAGTTTTTCAAATATGGGAGACTCTGAAAAAACAAATAAAACTAATATAAACACGCTGTATTCACATATTCCCAGGCTATGCAATATTAGTGAAAAGAAGAGTTTTACTTCCAATGAACACATCATATTAGGTTATACCGGAACAGCAACCTCAGAGGGAGATTAGAAGAAGGATGGTGTTTCCCGTCAGACACACTTCCGCCAGTGAGCGAACCTACTCGAAGCAGAGGTCTACAGCTTTAAAGCGCAATCACCTGCCGTATAAAGAGCACAGACACATGAACTTTTTGAAAATTTAACAGTTAATCGATCAATAAATAAAACACAATTAACAGGAATGTATCGCCGAAATTAACCCACCCAATGCGGAATATATTACCGAACAGGTAAGCAAGTCACCACCATAAAGGATTCCTTCATCGAACACCATACCATCTAATAAGGTTTTGAACAGCGACTAATTCTAGACTGGGGATGATTTTAGTTTGTCCCGACCTCCATGGTGTGACGTAAGCTAAAAGTTAAAAAATGCTTTTCGTGGGTTCGATCCCCGCCATGACCATATGTGTTGTGTCCCTGAATAAAACACTTTATCTTCATTTGTTTAAAGTACTTGTTCTACCCAGGAAGACATCGACAGTGAGTATACTAAGTCCAGAGAGCTTTCGTTACAATCGATGTAAAATAAATAAGTTTAAACTAAAAACTAAAAATTGTCAAAGGTCCGTGAAAAAATAGTGAAAATTCAACATTGAACAACTTCCAAACTATACTTTACTGCCATTCGTTGGTTTGGTTGTGAATTAAAAACGTGACAAAGGAAATCTTACGCGGATATGCACTCCGTCGAATTGGTATTGACTTCTTTGTTTTACCAGATTGTACCTCTGGTGCATACAGTTGGCAAGTTTTGGGTTGTCAGTGGAATCGGCGCATTGGTAACACATTATGGCATCTACAACACAGAATATAACACAATATCATTCATATTTATTTCATGTTTGGAAAAGTGAAATTATTTTTTCACGTGAGTTAAATTGAATTTAATATTATGTATAAATTAATGTACATGTAAATATAAACATGAAAATATTAGCGATTCCATAACAATTTTTTTTTTAAAAAGTCCATCAATAAACATAAATATAAAAAAAACAACAACAAAAAAACACGAAAAAAACAAACGCAAAGTTTGAAAATACTTTTGTTTATACCTTATACATACAAATACGTTTTATGTTCATTATGTTATTTAAGAAATAGAACATCATTTACGGTGAATTATCGTGTAATACATCACGGTTTGGAGTTCAATTGTAAACAATAATTTCACGAGCCCGAAAAGCGAGTGAAATTATGTTTTACAAAGGAACGACAAACAGTGATATATTACAAGATAATTCACCGTAAACGATGTCCTATTTTGATTCTAATACCCCTAAAATGTGAAAATTACGGTGTCCGGTTGGGGCCAGATACAATGTCGTATTGTCGTGGGCGGCAATGCGACGCCCGACAACGCGAAATCGTGACATCGCAATACGACAGTGCGACATCGCGATACGACAACTCGACATTGCGATACGACATCTTGACATTGCGATACGACATCGCGATAATGATGTCGTGATGTCGTATCATATTGTCGCGATGTCGTATCGCGATGTCGCGATGTCGCATTGTCGGGCGTCGCATTGTCGCTCAAGACAACGCGACATTATGTCGTATTGTCGTAATGTCGCCCACGACAACGCGACATTCTTTCAATTGTCGTAATGTCGCGATGTCGCGATGTCGTTGGCGACATTACGACAATTGAAAGAATGTCGCGTTGTCGTGGGCGACATTACGACAATACTACGGAAGCGTATTCGTGCCTCGTCTTGTTGGGTTATTTTGATTTTTTCAATTTGTAATAACTCGAATTGCTATGATATATATCAATAAATCGATTTGTGTATGTCGACAAAAAACGATGTAATTCAATAAATGCAAATCAAATACGTTGAAATGGTTCTTTATTTTATAATAAATCGTTTTTATTGAACTTGACATTTTTTTCTTTTCTTTATATCGCGTTGAAACAAAACACATAAAAATATATGACTGTAAAGGTATTCGACGTAATGAGTATTATCTGTATTACACGAGATATTTATCTGATATACACGAGATATTTATTTCAAGTTATGTACAGTTTGTCGATAATGCGATATAAAGATTTCGATTTAAAATCTAAAAAATGATAAAAACAAACTAGTTAGTTTCAATTAAATCAAATTTACAAAGGAATATTTAGCATTGGTCATCCGGCCCGCTTCTGACTTCTTCGCTCCGGTATGTTACGTGTATTGGCCTGCCAAATTGTATGATATATGTCTAGCAGATATTGGTCTGGGCAGATTAGGCCGATTAAAGTGCCCACTAGCGAATACCCGGCTGTATTCGCCCGTTTTGTTCACACAAATAAAAGTCAACGTTTGTATGACGTTATGTTGTAAATAAAGTTACATGAGGTTGGGGTGGGATGAAACAAATTGCGGTCTGAAGCTAAAATTCCTGAAATTCACCCACAGACAGTCTTGGGCTGCAGGGGGTTTCATACGGACTGTCTTACCAATGGAAAACTGCCCGTAGGAATTCCATCCCACTCCTGACTTGACAGTTGAGCAGACGGTATCATTGCATATTACCTACACATATCCGTCTGGGCAGATAAGACCTAAATAACAAACAAACAAAAACGCCCACTGTATTCGCCAGTTTTTCACCCACTTAAAAGTCAACGTTTGCGTGACATAATGTTGTAACTAAAGCTACATAAGGGTAGGGTTGGGTGGATTAGGGGTAGCAGGAGGGGGTCTCATAAAAGGATAGTAACATACAATTGCATAGGTCCAGCTGTCAAGGTCCAGTGTGAGGGATGGGAATCCTATGGGCAGTTTCTCATTGGTTAGAAAGCCCGGGTGTGAAGCGCTCTGCAGCCCAATACTGTCTGTGGGTGAATTTCAGGAATAATTTTAGCTTAAATGTCTTATTCAGAGTGCAACATGTTTTACCCCCCACCCCCAAGCCAGCCTCGTGTAACTTTATTTACAACATAACGTCATACAAATGTTGACTTTATTTGCGTGAAAAACGGGCGAATACAGCCGGGTATTCGCTAGTGGGCACTTTAATCCGCGAAATTTGCCCAGACCGATATATCATCATCTTTTGGATGAATAAAGTTATCTATATATATATATCATACAGTTTTGGCAGGCCAATATACGTAACATAGCGGATCGAAGAAGTCAGAAGCAGGCCGAATGACCGAGGCTAATTATTCCTGTATAAATTTGATTTAATTGAAATATGACGCTAACTCGATTTGTTTTATAATTTTTTAGATTTTAAATGGAAATATTTATATCGCATTATTGACAAACTGTACATAACCTGAAATAAATATGTCGAGTATATCAGATCCATTCTCGTGTAATACAAATAATACTCATTACGTCGAGTACCTTTATACTGATATATTTTTATTTGTTTTGTTTCAATGCGATATAAAGAAAAGAAAAAAAATGTCAAGTTTAATAAAAACAATCTATCGTAAACTAAAGAACCATTTCAACGTATTTGTAATGCATTTATTGAATTACATCGTGTTTTGTCGACATAAATATATCGTTTTATTGATATATATCATAACTACTCGAGTTACTATACATTGCGAAATTCGATATAACCCAACAAGACGAGGCACGAATACGCTTCCGTACAATACGACATAATGTCGCGTTGTCGTGCACGACAATGCGACGCCCGACAATGCGACATCGCGACATCGCGATACGACATCACGACATTGCGATACGACATAATGACATAATTGTCGCGATGTCGTATCGCAATGTCGTGATGTCGTATCGCAATGTCGAGTTGTCGTAGCGCAATGTCGCACTGTCGTATCGCGATGTCGCGATGTCGCGTTGTCGGGCGTCGCATTGTCGCCCACGACATTGCGACATTGTATCTGGCCCCAACCGGACACCGTAGAAAATAACGCACACAACTGAAATATTCCGCATTGCTTTGCTTACTCTCCTAACGTTGCAAATGTTACAGTGATATATTTTGCATTGACTTGCTTATTCTCCGAATGTTGCAAACGTTACAGTGATACATCGTTGCATTTAAACTAAGCTATATAGTGCGGGTGTATTAGAATTGTTGGTATAAGTCTATTTTTGTATATATGCTTCAATATTGTATATGCATTTGTTGTATCCTCACGGTTCTTATTGAATATGACACATTGTAATTGAATGAAAAAACTATCTAACACAAACAAAAATCTACAACATAAACATACACTGTAACACAGTGTAACATATACAACATACAATATAACACAGTATGACACTATACAACATACAATATAACACAGTATGACATCTACAACATACAATATAACACAGTATGACAATATACAACATACAATATAACACAGTATGACAATATACAACATACACTATAACACAGTATGACAATATACAACATACAATATAACACAGTATGACACCATACAACATACAAAATAACACAGTATGACATCTACAACATACAATATAACACACTATGACAATATACAACATACAATATAACACAGTATGACACTATACAACGTACAATATAACCCAGTATGACATCTACAACATACAATATAACACAGAATGACATCTACAAAATACAATATAACACAGTATGACACTATACAACATACAATATAACACAGTATGACATCTACAACATACAATATAACACAGTATGACAATATACAACATACAATATAACACAGTATGACAATATACAACATACAGTATAACACAGTATGACACTATACAACATACAGTATAACACAGTATGACATCTACAACATACTTAATAACACAGTATGAATTATACAACATATAATTTAACACGTTATGACAGCTACAATATACAATATTAAATAAAGAATTAAACTATAACACAGTATGAAATCTACAACATACAATATAACACATTATGACAATATACAACATACAATATAACACAGTATGACAATATACAACATACAATATAACACAGTATGACACTATACAACATACAATATAACACAGTATGACATCTACAACATACAATATAACACAGTATGACAATATACAACATACAATATAACACAGTATGACATCTACAACATACTAAATAACACAGTATGGCATATACAACAGACAATATGTTCAAGTCATGACATATAAAACATACAATAATATAACATATACAACATTCACTTAACACAGTATGACATATTAAACATTCAACATAACACAGTATGGCATATACAACATACAATATAACACAGTATGACATATACAACATACACTATAACACAGTATGACATATACAACATATAATATAACGCAGTATGACATATACAACATACAATATAACACGGTATAAAACATACAACATACAATATAACACGGTATAACATACAACATAAAATATAAGACAGTATGACATCTACAACATACAATATAACAGTATGACATATTAAACATACAACATAACACAGTATGGCATATACAACATACAACATAACACAGTATGACATATACAACATACAATATAACACAGTATGACATATACAACATACAATATAACACAGTATGACATATACAACATATAATATAACCCAGTATGACATATACAACATAAAATATAACACAGTATGACATATACAACATACAACATAACACAGTATGACATATACTACATATAATATAACGCAGTATGACATATACAACATACCACATAACACAGTATGAAATATAAAACATATAATATAACGCATTATGACATATACAACACACAACATAACACAGTATGACATCTACAACATATAATGTAAACCAGTACGGCATCTACATCCTACAACATAACACAGTATGACATATACTACATACAACATAACACAGTATGACGTATAAAACATATAATATAACGCATTATGACATATACAACACACAACATACAACAAAGTATGTCATCTACAACATACAGCGTAACACAGTATTTCATAATCAACATACAATACAGCTTGGTATGATATCTTTACAATACAGCTTTCAATATATTATACATTATGACATCTAAACATACAATATACCACAGTATGACATCTAAAATACAGTATGACATCATACAACATGCTATATAACGCAGTATGACATTTTATAACATACTTTGTAACACAGTATGACATTTACAGCACAATATAACACATCATGACATATAAAAGACGTGGTATGACATCTTAAACATACAAGGTAATAAAAACAAACTATGGTATCAACAGCATTAAGTATCACATGTAGTCAAGTATGACACATTATTTCATTTACAAATAGACATAAGTAAAATGTCAGTGATTCTGGCCATCCAAACAATACATACGTAGAAGAAAGAAAGAAAACATTTCAATAATAGACAACTATAAACAATCGGAACAAAAAATCAGGTAAAAAAAAAGGGAAAAAAAAGGAAAAAAGAAAGAAAATAAATAATAATAATTAAAAAAAAATGAAAGAAGGAAAATAAAAAATAAACAAGAAAAAAACCCGTTTTAATTTGTTATATTTCCCAATGCATAGAATATGCTTTTTTATGTGTGATAATTCAAGTGGAACAAACCCTATACTCACTCGTCAGCATATCGGTATACTTTTAGTATAGCCTCAAAGTTGCGAATAATTATACACTACGTTAAATGTTTAATACATAACTCTCCCCGTGCTACGAATCAGTAGTGTTATTTTTTACTGGTCCTTTGGGACCAACAAGCCCAATATAGGTGGCTTTGAAGTAGCATACCGCTTAAGCCGGTGCTAGGGGCGTGGGAAGTGTTGCTTATTTCATTACTTCTCATGAACAGACTCAATAAAACCGAGTCTGCTGTTGCTCTCAAAGGATCACCTTTATCAGTATTTATTTCTATATAACGTCTAGTGTACTAAAGTATATTGCACTAAAGTCTAGTATAATGTACTAAAATATGACGTATTCAAACATATTGTACTAAAGTATACAGTATAAAAACATATTGCACTAGCGTCTAGTGAAATTAAGTATTTTGAACTATATCCTAGTGTAGTAAGTCTAGTGTACTTAAGTTTAATGTACTAAAGTACGGTGAAAGTGTACTATATTATTATCTATTGTAATGTACTAAAATCTAGTGTACTGAAAGTATATTGTTCCAAAATCTAGTGTATTAAAATAGTTTGCACTAGATTCTAGTGATATGTACTAAAGTCTAGTGTACTGTGCTAAAATAGTTTTTAATGGAGTCTAGTGTACTATTGTATTTTCTATTAGAGTCTAGTGTACTATTGTATTTTGTATTGGAGTCTAGTGTACTATTGTATTTTGTACTGAAGTCTAGTGTACCAACATTTAGTATACTACGTCTAGTGTTATGTCTACTAAGGTCTAGTGTTCTAATGTTTAGTGTACTAAAATATATAATGTACTGGCGTCTAGTGTACTAGAATCGCAATCGCTTTACAATCAAACCTTTAACAAGACTATTGTAACGTAATTCCGACGCTGAGTTTGAAACCTTCTCGCCTCTCACCGGTACGGGTTCGAATCCCACTGAGAGTTCGCCTTGTAAGTGAGAAAATGCCGATTCTAACAGATGGCGGGAGATATACGGTACTGGTTCCACCTTGGAAAAAGCGGGTGAACTGCGGAGACCACACACAAACTGACCGTCATATATAGCCTAAAATGTGTTGAAAGTGGCTTAAAACACTATTCAGCCAACCAACAATATTAGTTGGACAATCATAGTTGATCAATTTGATATTATCATAGCCAACATGGTTAACTTGCTCTAACATACACACAATTCACAGTTTACATTGCAGTTTTTCAAACTCTATACACTAAAACATTTCCTTCATGGTTAAAATAATAATTAAATTAACAAACCGGCGAATAAATGCTACCAACAATACCATTATTGACTTACCCGAATACGAAGCCTTCGAAACAATAACACACATAACGACTGCAAGCGTGGATAAAGAAACCATTTTGATTTTTTTCCTTCTATTTAGTAGCTTCTTACCATAAAAGTCATAATTACATTTTACAAACAAGAATACTGTTTTGTTATATTACAATACATGCCATATTGTTTGAATAAGCTCCGTAACGAATTGATTTTTAGTTTCAAAATCGTGTGTCTTCCTCTTTCCTTATATAGATTCACGTACACATTATTTATTTAACTCGTAAACTGCAGTGAACACGAACGTTTCTATTGAGTAATGTATAGCATATAATACATACGAGAGCAGGGACATACCCTGAATATTAAATTACAAAACTCCTTTGTTGCCTTGTACTTTAGTAGGCAAGATTTTACGTTTGAATAGACAGTACATGCTTATAGTCTGTTTCAAAATGAAAAGAGAGCAACATATATATATAATTGTATTTTACGAAAAAAACAAACCATTTCCATTTACAGAAAATATAGCGGCTGATTTAAAAATTTAAAGATATGTTACAGAGGTATGACAATTAAACAGAATCGTTGTTTTTCAGTAACATTTTTTTTTATTGAGAGCACTAAGCGAGATAATAAGATCACGACCAAATTGTTTCTTTAACAGAGTTACCTTACTTAGTAGAAATTTGCTCAAGGTCAGGTGCGGATTCAGAGATCGATACCAAAATCGAGTTACACTCCACAGATCGCGGATTCGAATCTCACCTGCGACACTGGGTTTCTTTGGCGTGTCCTTGGGAAAGCCTGAGTACTCATTTCCTTAGCCTCGTCGTGCGGGTGGGGGCGTAGGGCGGGCGAATAATGTGATTACACGATAAACAACACATTTTAATTCAGTTAAAAAAATTAAACAATTTAAGGGGCTAACGACTATCTTGTGTTTATCAAGCATTAACATTAGCCTCTCGATTTATTAATCCAGTAGCATTTCAGTAGCATTTTGACTTGGAGTATATTATTTGTGAAATAGATCATCATTTAGTAATGTGCAAAAGCAATTTGCTTTATACTTTTCTTATAATTATTAATAATTATTAAACAAATGCAGTTTTTGTAGAAAATCTAACGGGATGCCGCGCATTTACAAATATCAGTATTGCCATGCGTCGCTTTAATATGCCGATTTTGTTCGCATTTGATCCTACTTGGCAGCTTATCAAATAATCTTGTGTCTAACTTCACACGTGTTTGACACTGTACCACTATTTGCCTGGCCTTACTTGTTTCTTACCCACTTCTCCGCCTACTTCCCCCATCATTGAACAAACCGTTTGTCTTAGTTTCTGTAAGGAAACACGCTTATTTCACTGTCATATCATAGTTGCGTGAGGTGAGAGTCGGAGGACCACCCTCCTCCAGTGCCCTGCAGTCATGAGTGTGATTTCGGGGACCAGTAGACTACAATGCGTACGGGGTACCAGTCTACGGCTGACCTGAAAAATGAATTGAAAACCGATTACCGAGGGAGGGTAGTTGGACTACCACCACCACCCCTGTCACACCGTACAATAAATAGTATTACTAAGTAATAAGCTATCACTAACAATGCATATTACATACATTTATGTTCATGTATGTGTTTACGTCTTTATATAAATATTGCATCCCAGAGAGGATGACAGTGGATATTGTCAACCTGAGGAATATGTCGACCGAGGGGAAATTAGGGTCGAC
Organism: Cyrtodaria siliqua; assembly: GCA_037043455.1. Taxonomy (NCBI): domain Eukaryota; kingdom Metazoa; phylum Mollusca; class Bivalvia; order Adapedonta; family Hiatellidae; genus Cyrtodaria; species Cyrtodaria siliqua. The sequence continues at coordinate 100,767 of JAWPHD010008660.1, read as the reverse complement.
ATTGTTTTCCCTCATATGTCACACTCACTCGGACGCATTTTTACATAATGACGTAACTATGTTTGTTTGACCGAGCGCGACAGGTCAGAAACAAATTGGCCCGACTCCAAACTTGTATGATTATTATCTTTATTTGTTTTTTAATAGACAGTATTTCCACTTCATCTGTATAATTTAGCTTAATCAATTGTTTTAGACTCGAACTGTATGTACACAGTTAAAATCTTTTAACATTTTAATATACAACCAGTATACTAAAATAATCTTTAATTAAATACAAACAGTGTCCAGACGAACAGTAAACAATTAAACAGTAAACAGTACCTACCTATATACCTCGCCAAACACCCACCCACCCACCCACGCCCGCCTACCTACCTACCCATCTACCGGCCTGCCTGCCTGCCTGCCTGCATGCCCTGCCCTGCAAGACGTACATTTTTATATAAAAATAATCAAAGTACTGAGCGGCGTAGGTTGGTCGAAGAGGATTTACTGTCTAGACTCTTTGCCATGTCGAAGGGACGTGAAAGAAGCAGAGAACTTGCATTTGTTTTGTTATATTTTTGTTGAAACAAAGTTAGGCCATTTATGTGAAGAAGCCTGCCAAGTTTTATTATGAAAATATTATCAAATGTGGAATGTATTGTAAACTACAAGCAATACTTGTTGTTGCAGATGCTCGACTTTTAATGTATAGTCGCTTTATTTGACGAACTTAATTGAAGGAGATAATTCAATTGATCATGCAGATATGCACTTTTCTGCTTAATAAATGGGTGACCTAATACATTTTGCTTTATTGGGCACTGACCAATAGAGCAAATCAATGCGGAATCCCTCGGCGTTTATTGTACGTAACGTTACCTATTGGTATATATTTAAATGCATATTTCATGATTTCAATTGGGTAAAATAAAACGATAAAATTGTTTTTGTGTGGCATTCCACTAATACTGTATAGCATTACACACAATGTAACTCATCAAATAATCTTGTTTTATAATAAGCTTTATACAAGATGATGGGGTGGTCATTTAACAACCCATGCATTGCTCAATTTGCAATGGTTGTTTTATTATTTGACAATTTTGATTACTTTATTGGTGCCCATGCTTTTGGATTTAATTGGGTATTTTGACATTTTTAGTTGGGTATTTAAACTGCTTATCTGTAGTTCTGCATACAAACCGTTAAAGAGACACATGACACTCGTGAAATGGTTATCAAGCATTGAAATAATTATTTCTCCCGTATCATGATGAAATGGAACCTGCTTTCATATAAATATTTTTTTTGGTTGATTTTTCGGTTTTGTCGTCTTCAGCAATATCTGTAAATATATTATTGGTGCAATGTAATCAACCATTAATACTATACACAAAGAAATTGCTTTATATTATTCCTATAACCAGATGTATCACTGAAGGTGATAACTTTGCATGGTATTGAGTGAGCGGCACAACATTTTGTCATTTACACTTCATGTTTAGCTAGTCTTTGTTTTTGTTCTTGTATTGAGGACACCGAAAAGTGACCGATCGGTTTACCACAGTAGAAGGTTACATTAAAAGTAGGAGGGTACATTTAAAGTAGGAGGGTACATTAAAAGTAGGAGGGTACATTAAAAGTAGCCGATGAGCTTACCACAGTAGGAGGGTACATTAAAAGTAGGAGGGTACATTAAAAGTAGCCGATCAGCTTACCACAGTAGAAGGTTACATTAAAAGTAGCCGATCAGCTTACCACAGTAGGAGGGTACAGTACATTAAAAGTAGTCGATCAGTTTACCACAGTAGAAGGTTACATTAAAAGTAGCCGATCAGTTTACCACAGTAGGAGGGTACATTAAAAGTAGCCGATCATCTTACCACAGTAGGAGGGTACATTAAAAGTAGCCGATCAGCGGTACATTAAAAATAGCCGATCAGCTTACAACAGTAGAAGGGTACATTAAAAGTAGCCGATCAGTTTACCACAGTAGGAGGGTACATTAAAAGTAGCCGATCAGCTTACCACAGTAGGAAGGTACATTAAAAGCAGCCGATCATCTTACCACAGTAGATGGGTACATTAAAAGTAGCCGATCAGCTTACATTAAAAGTAGCCGATCAGCTTACCACAGTAGTAGGGTACATTAAAAGTAGCCGATCAGCTTACCACAGTAGAAGGGTACATTAAAAGTAGCCGATCAGCTTACCACAGTAGGAGGGTACATTAAAAGTAGCCGATCAGCTTACCACAGTAGGAGGGTACATTAAAAGTAGCCGATCAGCGGTACATTAAAAATAGCCGATCGGCTTACCACAGTAGAAGGGTACATTAAAAGTAGCCGATCAGTTTACCACAGTAGAAGGGTACATTAAAAGTAGCCGATCAGCTTACCACAGTAGGAAGGTACATTAAAAGTAGCCGATCATCTTACCACAGTAGATGGGTACATTAAAAGTAGCCGATCAGAATACACTAAAAGTAGCCGATCAGCTTACCACAGTAGTAGGGTACATTAAAAGTAGCCGATCAGCTTACCACAGTAGAAGGGTACATTAAAAGTAGCCGATCAGCTTACCACAGTAGGAGGGTAGATTAAAAGTAGCCGATCATCTTACCACAGTTGATGGGTACATTAAAAGTAGCCGATCAGCTTACATTAAAAGTAGCCGATCAGCTTACCACAGTAGTAGGGTACATTAAAAGTAGCCGATCAGCTTACCACAGTAGAAGGGTACATTAAAAGTAGCCGATGAGCTTACCACAGTAGGAGGGTACATTAAAAGTAGGAGGGTACATTAAAAGTAGCCGATCAGCTTACCACAGTAGAAGGTTACATTAAAAGTAGCCGATCAGCTTACCACAGTAGGAGGGTACAGTACATTAAAAGTAGTCTATCAGTTTACCACAGTAGAAGGTTACATTAAAAGTAGCCGATCAGTTTACCACAGTAGGAGGGTACATTAAAAGTAGCCGATCAGCTTACCACAGTAGGAGGGTACATTAAAAGTAGCCGATCAGCGGTACATTAAAACTAGCCGATCAGCTTACCACAGTAGAAGGGTACATTAAAAGTAGCCGATCAGTTTACCACAGTAGGAGGGTACATTAAAAGTAGCCGATCAGCTTACCACAGTAGGAACGTACATTAAAAGCAGCCGATCATCTTACCACAGTAGATGGGTACATTAAAAGTAGCCGATCAGCTTACATTCAAAGTAGCCGATCAGCTTACCACAGTAGTAGGGTACATTAAAAGTAGCCGATCAGCTTACCACAGTAGGAGGGTACATTAAAAGTAGCCGATCATCTTACCACAGTAGATGCGTACATTAAAAGTAGCCGATCAGCTTACATTAAAAGTAGCCGATCATCTTACCACAGTAGCAGGGTACATTAAAAGTAGCCGATCAGCTTACCACAGTAGAAGGGTACATTAAAAGAAGCCGATCAGCTTACCACAGTAGGAGGGTACATCACCCGACTACCGGCTACGAAGGAAAGCCCTGCACCTATAGTAGTCCGAAATGTTCGTGAAGGGGGAGTGTGTGTGTGTGGGGGGGGGGGTGTGGGGTGGTGTATGGGGGTGTGGCGGTGTGGGGGTGTGTGTGGGGTGGTGTGAGGGTGGTGTGAGGGAGGTGTGGGGTGGTGTGGGGTGTGTGTTGTGTGTGGTGTGGGGAGGGGTGTGTGGTGTGTGGAGGGGTGTGTGCGGTTACTTCATACAGAAGCGAAATATACCTATTGTTTTTATAAATATTTCTTTTCAAATTATTTATCTATTTATTTATTTATTTGATTAAAGTAAGCAAAAAAAAATATATCACACTATACATTTTAAAGAATGTCATGAAACCTTTACGTATAAATAGAAATGAAATGCAAAACAAAATAAAAATTGAGAAAAAAAATCTTCAATGAATTTGATCTGAAATGCCTAAAGCGATTACGAGTCACCTCACCCATCAAAATAGCATAACATCTAGGTATTTGAATTCTGTCATTGTAGACATAATGGGCGAGTGTTACTGTTACAAAATAATATAAAACTCATATTAAAGATGAATGGCCACCCATTTTTGCAGTATTATCAATTAACAAATTTAACTCTTAAACATATAAACATTTCTTGACAGAAACATATATTTAGATCCGCTACTAAGTTATATGTAAAAATAAGTATTATTTGCATGACGTAGATACTACTTCTACCACCGCGTGACTGCACGGGGAAATGAGGTAAATCTGAATTGTATAGCTGCACAACTGTTGCCAGATAATTGATAAATACATTTACCTGTGGATTAATTAACCTGTTCAAAGTTGTCTACGTCATCAAATAAAATTGGATATTCAAACGCCAAGGAATTGTGTAAAGTGAATGCTGCCACTATTACCCTCATGCATATAATGCTATATAAGTGTACATGTTGATTGATTGCTTCTATTAATAGCACATTTATAAATAGCTGATTCTAGCAATCTTTAAATTATTGTTTACATACTGAAATGTGTAGATTGTTACAGAACATCTTTAATCTACAATTGTCCATGTATGTATATATGTATCTTTAATCTAAAATTGTCCATGTATGTATATAAAGCTGACATTAGTAAAACTTGCGGGGTTTCAGTATATATATTCAAAGAGAAGTATCTAGTTCATTATTTTAAATGAAAATTCACAAAATATTGGATGCTGTGAATTAAAATATATTATGAGAAAATAAAACAATATTTTGCTCATGTAGTGACATTGGATTAATGGATTATTTAAAAATATGGACTACAATCATTGGATAATGAATTAATAAATCAGGAAAGACTTGACGTGAAATAGGATTAAAGGGACGCTTTACAAGTTTGTTTAAAGAGAAACTGGATCCATTTTATGTATTTTCTGTAAGTGAATATTTTTTTCTGTAGTATTTGAATATATTTTTGATTATATTTTAAAATTATTTGTTGCTGATTTTACTTCATTTCTTGTGACATTTTACCCGTAACACCACGTTGGTGTTGTTTTCTGCCCCGAAACATAATTACAACAGACCTGACGATCATCAGATCTCATTCGTTTGGCGATGAATCAATATGTATTGTCCCTTCGAGGTATAAAGATTATACGTCAACTTAAAACTTAAATATGGTAATGTAACAGTTAAAGATGTATTAATTAGGGAATAACGCAATCGAACCAAAATATTAGAAATAAGCTGCGGAAACTATGCGCAACAACTGCCCTGTTTGAGTGGGTATTTACTTCATTAATTCGTAGAAATTATATAAATGATTAATAACCAGAAGCACGGAGAGAAGAGCGTCGCTATAATGTCATTGAATGTAAGAGCGTCGCTATAAAGTCATTGAATGTAAGAGCGTCGCTATAATGTCATTGAATGTAAGAGTGTCTCTATAATGTCATTGAATGTAAGAGCGTCGCTATAATGTCATTGAATGTAAGAGCGTCGCTATAATGTCATTGAATGTAAGAGCGTCGCTATAATGTCATTGAATGTAAGAGCGTCGCTATAATGAATTTGAATGTAAGAGTGTCGCTATAATGTCATTGAATGTAAGAGTGTCGCTATAATGTCATTGAATGTAAGAGCGTCGCTATAATGTCATTGAATGTAAGAGTGTCGCTATAATGTCATTGAATGTAAGAGCGTCGCTATAATGTCATTGAATGTAAGAGTGTCGCTATAATGTCATTGAATGTAAGAGCGTCGCTATAATGTCATTGAATGTAAGAGCGTCGCTATAATGTCATTGAATGTAAGAGTGTCGCTATAATGTCATTGAATGTAAGAGCGTCGCTATAATGTCATTGAATGTAAGAGCGTCGCTATAATGTCATTGAATGTAAGAGTGTCTCTATAATGTCATTGAATGCATTGGGCGTTTGTTTTGAACAGATAACATTACAGAACACGATTGCAGTTTGTAAACATAACATTTCATGATTGTTTCATGATCGTAACTGTTGTCAGTAACGTAATAATAGCAACTTCTACATTTACTAAGCGAGATAAAAATATCGCGACCAGAGTTCTTTATTAAACAGAGTTACCTTACTTAGCAGCATATTGTGTTCAATGACAGGCGCGGATCCAGAGTGGGTAGCAAAGTCACGGGGTGTAAGTAGGACGAATGTTTCAAATTATAAAGCCGGTTACAACTTTCAGATTGTGTCCGCATGTATACTTGTTTCAGTCATTTAATCTCGAGTTTGTGCAAGAATCATGTAAGTGCCTCATAGGTCAAGGACAAAAAGCTGACATGCAAAAAGTGACCCTTGACCTCCAACTGTGACCTTGACCTTTGAGCACTGACATGATTCTTGCGCGTGACACACCTTCTCAATTTGATGAACATTTGTGTGAAGTTTGACATAACTCCCTTCAGTAGTTCCCAAGTTAGACATGATTTTTTTTTATGTTTTTTTTTTATCTTTGACGTCCAACTGTGACCTTGACCTTTGAGGTACTGACATGATTCTTGCATGCGACACACCTTCACATTGCGATGAACATTGTGTGAAGTTTGACGCAACTCACTATTTTTATGTGGGTTATAACAATATAACATGTTTATATATTTATAACTGATTTTTTGATGATTAGCTCCAGAAGGTTAGTTACAATTTGTCCTAAACCCCGCAAACAAATTTTATTTGACTGACGAAGCAGAGACAATTGTGGAAAAAAAATCAAAATTATTTATCACATCAATATATATATTTGTCATTGTTTGTAGCTGCTAATTGGATATTCCCAAACGCCAAGGAATTGCATAAAATGAATGCTGTCACAGTGCTGCGTGTTTTCTGTCCCGAAACAAAATTACAGCAGACTTGACGATCTCCAGTTCCATTCGTTTAGCAATAAATCAAATTGTATTTGACTACGAGTTATGAAAAGTATACGTCGACGCTGTGTTCCATGAAACGTACGCCTATACATAGAGTTCAATGCCGCATGGTTATTTTATAGAATAGGTATTGGTAATGTTAATGGTCGTAAAACGTTTTACAGGAAGGGTGAATTTCAAATAAATTGTTTCAAATAATGCACGGGACATCGGGTGTTTTAATGCAGATTTGACGGTAATATGATACACTAATAATCGAGGGAGTGTTTGCACCATCTCCATTAATGTTGAACGAACATACACTATAGAGGACTATTTTATGTGCTTGCTACCGTTCACACCCTGTAGCCCCGGGTTAAGCAGAACTCAAAACGATTTAACCTAAACGAGAAAACAACGGACGAAATAAACAAAACAACAACACGACGTCATGATTTCTCTTACAAACTGCCGCCGTATACAAGGTAAATTGACAACATTAAAAGTAAAATTATCACGTCGTATGTGTATTATGTGATAAATGGAATCTTACATTCGTGACTGTGTATTATTGACTGTAATAAACGAGTTGGATATAAAAGATCATTTTATCCAACTCGTTTATTAAAATCAATAATACACAGTCACGAATGTAAGATCGTCTATATACAACAAAACTCTATAGTAACAATACCTTGAATTGAATGATGTTTAACGGCTCATCAACACAGTATAGGTTATTTTGAGCCGCCCCAGAGAGAGGAGAAGGATACATAGGAATCCGGGAACCGTGCCCTACTCTTATTATCGAATAGATTCCTATGGTTCTTTAACGTGCTCGGAGGACAGATCGATACACGGGACCGCCCGGTTTCCGTCTCCATCCGACGGACAAAACAATACCTTGAACTCATGATAACTGGCATAGTTGTATAATAACAGCACCTAGAACATCATAACTATATGTTCGGAGCCCCGCAGGGAACATGCAGAAAATATAATTAAAAGCGTTCGCACGCTCTACTTACAGCGTTGCACGCTGTGGTACAGCGTTCACTCGCTCTAGTAGGACATTCGCACGCTGTAGATAGAGCGTTCGCACGCTGTAGCTAGAGCGTTCGCACACTAGATCGTTCGTACGCTGTAGTAGAGCGTTCGCACGTTGTAGCTAGAGTGTTCGCACGTTGTAGCTAGAGTGTTCGCACGTTGTAGCTAGAGTGCTCGCACGGTGTAGTAGAGCGTTCGCACAGCACTCTAATAGGGCGTTCGCACGTTCTAGTTACGTATACCTGTGGAATAAGGGAATTAATTATGAGCAAACCATTACTTCAGTGAACTATACAAGTTGTCTCACTTGAACTACTTGTTTAAGTCCCGGTTACACTATTGAAACACAACGATATGGGACATTAAGGACTGTTGGTCAGCCATATTTGAAAGAAAGTGGGTGGGGAATGGTAAATATTTGTTTGCATTAAATAGACACGTTTTCTTTTAAAAGGTCAATACTATTTAAGAGAACAGTAATAAAATGCACTTGAAATGTACAAAAAAAAGAATAAAAAATTTACAAGAATTAAAACATTCAGTTTAATATCCCAAAGTTTGATGCGAAAATACTTGTTGTTTTAACATTTATTTCCTGAAAAGATTTGGTTTATAATTCAGCCCAATCATCCATCGACGGCACACAATACTTCATTTCTTAATATAAGAACTAATGCAGTCACACTATGATCTTTTCCGAGTATGGTGTCTTGAAATAGTCCCAATTAAAAATAAAGGTATTATTTTGGGCCAAAAAAAAGTAGTCTGCACTAGTTTACATATCATTATTTATGTAACCATTGATAATATTAGGATAATTAATTTAAAATAAGGAATATTTATGTACTAAAAATATACGAACGATTTTTATCCATTCTACTTTCTTTGCTTAGTTATAACTAAATGCATTTCAACTAGCTTGTCTCCATTATGTATATAGTTAATTGATATATTTCTTTTTTTTATCACATAGTGCATGTGGTCAATTGCAGATACCATTCCCCACCCACTTTTTTTTATCAAATATGCTGACCAATAGTCCTTAATGTGTTTCACCCTAGGGACTTTATTTCTAAAAATTATCATACGTTTCCATGTCAAGAAACTAACCAATAGCAAGGATGCGAACATCTCTAAGTGAATGAAAAAATGTTCCTTATGTACACTATGTATCGAAATAACGCAAAGGCATTTTTGATGATATCCAATTATATTAAGTCAATACTACACTGTCAGGAATGTAAGATTCTATTTATCACATAACACACATACGACGTGATAGTTTCACTTTGAGTTATCATGACGTCGTTTTTGTGTTGCCTGCGTTGCAAGGCAGACACCAATCTCTCCCAGAGACCATTACATTGATCTCTGTCAACGTCTAAGAAAGTAATCTGCGATCACATGATAATTTATCACATGACCATAGCTAAAATATAAAAAAAACGTGACACCACCAACTATCGGCCGTTGATTGACATGTAAACAATCCAAAGAAACACGACTTATTATCTACATTTTGATAATTATAGTATCTGAGTATAGGAAAGTACTTTAATTTAATTAGGTTGTTAAGATCTATGTGATATTGGAAAATGCTGGTAAGCAAATCGCTGTACTGTTACGCTATGGGGACGATTTGGTGGTGCCTATTTTAAAGTTTTGACGACGGAGTGATATGCCAAAGTACAAACCTTTATTCTACTGCAATATAATCCTGAGCATAATTTACTGTTTATTTAATACATTCAAGCCGAAAATTGTTTTCTTTGTAATATAAGCATTTCATATGAAGTTAATTAAAAAAAGTAGAAGTGTCATCAAGAAATTTTGCATTTCCACCGTTTTTCATCGTTTGCCAAGATTCTTGGTATTTGGTGAGACGTTGACAGAGATGTATGTGTATGCAAGGAACGACAACTCTGGGTAGAACTTGTAAATCACGTTGTCCGTCGTCCCTCCGTTGTCATCCGTCGTCATCCGTCACACTTTAACCTGCAACCTAACCATGGTCATAACTTGTAAAGTATTTGATCTATGTTCATGAAACTTCACACACATTTTCATCTCAACCCAATGAATGTTGTTACACATGTTGCATTACTCTGACTTACATTTTCGCAGAGTTATTATCCTTTCATAAAACTTTAACCTGCAACTCAGTCAAGCTCATAACTGGCCATAACGTCAGAAGTATTTTACCTATGTTCATGAAACTGCAAACACATATTCATCTTACCACATAGAATATTGTTACCCATGAGCAATAACTCTGACTTCATTACAGCAGAGTTATGACCCTTTTCATAAAACTTTAAGCGGCAACCAACCAAGCTCATATCTGGGCATAACTTGAAAAGTATGTGACCTGGTGTATTATTGATTTCAATAATCAAATGTCACGAATGTAATATTCTATTTATCACACATAATACGACGTGATAGTTTGACTTTAAGTTGTCAATTTACCTTATATACGGCGGTAATTTGTAAGAGAAATCATGACGTCGTTTTTGTGTCGCCTGCGTAGCATAGCAGACACTTAGGGATCACTTTTCCGTCGTCCCTCCATCGTCGACCGTCGTCCGTCATCGTCCGTCACACTTTAACACTTTAACCTGCAACTCAACATTCATGAATCTTCACACATATCTTCATTTAAACCCATGGAATATTATCACATGTCCAATAATTCTGACTTTCATTTTGGCAGAATTATGCCCCTGTTATAAAACATTACTAGTAACCTTCAACCTAAACAAGATGAAATTAGCACACGGCAGGCGACACAAGTGTTCCTTGGAACACCCTTCTTGTGTTGTATGTATGATGTAAGCGACGTTAAGCGGCTGTAACGCGTTCGCACTACAAATAATGCGAAAACATAAACCAAATTTAACGTTACTAATATGCTTTTTATAAAGTTAGATTTCAAATAATGATAACCTTTTAAGGTGTCTGAACGTACCGTATGATATACCATGAAACAATTAGGACTAAATGTTTTAGTGTACACAAACACAGTAAGATTTGGTCCTCATTTGCATCTGTAATACACTAGTATATTACGATACATAAGTCATGGATTTATTACACTCCCAGAAGCCATGCTATGTGATTCAAGTATACTCAGCAAAATAAAAAGTATCCACCTTGTTTTCCTTCAAAATCTGAGACAGTAAGAAAGAACTAACAATTTTAGCATGCTTTTCTTTTAATAACATCTTTGTTTGATGTTCACACACAATTTCATCGAAATATACTGCAGGAAAACAAAGTGGATACTTTTCATTTTTGCTGAGTATAGATACAACGGTCGAACTGGAGATGTAGCATTCAAGGACAAAAGACAACAAAAAACACGCATTAGGGTCTATCACATCACGAACATATAAATTTCACATAAACTTATTATTTTTTATTATTTATTAATAAAAAGACAGAGAACACAAATCGAACTTGTCTTCTCATTACTACATGGCATCGTTCTGAGTGAGTCTTGCTGCTGCTGCTGCACAACATACATAAATAAATAATGCAGTGAGAGAGTATTTATAAATAAACTATGCAATGAGAGAGTATTTATAAATAAACTATGCAGTGAGAGAGTATTTATAAATAAACTATGCAATGAGAGAGTATTTATAAATAAACTATGCAGTGAGAGAGTATTTATAAATAAACTATGCAATGAGAGAGTATTTATAAATAAATAATGCAATGAGAGAGTATTTATAAATAAATAATGCAATGAGAGAGTATTTATAAATAAACTATGCAATGAGAGAGTATTTATAAATAAATTATGCAATGAGAGAGTATTTATAAATAAACTATGCAATGAGAGAGTATTTATAAATAAACTATGCAATGAGAGAGTATTTATAAATAAACTATGCAATGAGAGAGTATTTATAAATAAATTATGCAATGAGAGAGTATTTATAAATAAACTATGCAATGAGAGAGTATTTATAAATAAATAATGCAATGAGAGAGTATTTATAAATAAACTATGCAATGAGAGAGTATTTATAAATAAATTATGCAATGAGAGAGTATTTATAAATAAACTATGCAATGAGAGAGTATTTATAAATAAATAATGCAATGAGAGAGTATTTATAAATAAACTATGCAATGAGAGAGTATTTATAAATAAATAATGCAATGAGAGAGTATTTATAAATAAACTATGCAGTGAGAGAGTATGATAACAGGTATGAGTAATTTGAAGATTTTTGAGAGATATTATATAAATAGGCTACAATAGAAAGAACAATTGAGCCATGTTATAGACATAATGGTTGAACACATTATTTACTGTAAGAACATATGTACTCTGTAAAAAAAGTTTTGGACCATGGCAGTGTTCGAACCCGTACAATGATCGCTGAACCTTGACATTCGTCCATAACCCTTATTATCTCAGTTGATAATTTACAATAGATCAACAATCAACAATAATTATCGTTTACAATTAAATTTTGCGAAAAAATAATAATCTTTTTATTAGTTACTCGAATGTGTCCGTAACTGTTACTTTTTATGGACTTTGCAACATTTTTTTCAGACCCTTTGTGTGTTCGCGATATTTTTTTAAAATCAAATCTTGTTTTGAATTTAATGTTTCTGGTACCAAATTAACCGGGTAGGGTAGACCTTGGTTACTAAGAAAAGATACTTAAATTCTGTCCACTAGTTATGACTTTATATACCCTGATCCAAAACTTTTTTTACCGAGTATATAATTAATCATTTTGTTTTTATAAGATAGTGAAAACAATTAATCTACATGAATAATTTAATGGCTAGATCTTGTACACTGTAATTATTTAACAAATACTCTTAATGCAGTTATTAAGATAAAATAACAAAACAATATATATCTTTTCAAAATTTCAATTTTTCAAAGTTCGTGAAATCAAAATGTAATGTAATTTACTCTTCCTTATATTTCGTTTCCATAAGAGAGAGTGATGTTATGATGTTTATTTTTTAAGAATGTATTTGATAAACTGGTTAAAGTAAGATGAAGTAAACTATTTGTGATTCCATACTTTGTCTTTTATTTCGTTTCGTAAAGGCTGGGTAAAGACTCGATTACTAGTTTATCTTTAAACATAACAATTTGTTAACACTTTGTAATATGACTAAATACGTCTGTTGTACATATTGAATATGAAAAGTATTTTAGAATAACCTGCCCATTAATTATAAGTGTAAACAAATATGTTCCATGAACATACGAGTACAGTCATGGAATCACTTTAATTATATTGAAAGATTCCAACATGAATGTATACATATTAACTTATTCTTATATATACTTTACTCTATGTCAACATTTCTCTCATTGTCTACTGTAGTAGTACTTCTGTGTTACTGCGTATATTTGTTCCTTACTTACTGATTGTCATGTATATATTATTATTGAATTGTTTGAATGATAATATGTAACATTATATTGAATGCTCTCCAACTGGGAGGAAAATAAAGAATCAAATCAAATCTATCATCCGAGCAATACAATTTTTACCAAAATGATTTCAAATCATCATGCATATTCGGTGTGATATTAAATGTGTTTGTAAAATTTATTAAAATAATGAGAAATAAATAATGCATTAAATAGATTCTTAAATTGGGTAAAATCACACCTGTCCTTGATTTACATCAATCGTAAAAACTCGGCCTGTCCCGTCATTCTTCGGGATTCATTACATCTGATTGCAGTGACTTGTCCATTGCATGTATAAACATCAAACATAACTACACATTAGTCATGTAACCAATTTAGCACCTCATTGATGACCACAATACATGTATATAATTTGACTGTATACGACTGAATGTTACGTTTATTGCTTTGATAAAGGTCTGCACCATCATTACGTGGTCCGATTATTAACTTTCACACTCCATCCAACCACTTCTCCAAGAAAGGAAAACGCGGTTGGCTTGAAATAAAAACTTTATTTCGGCTTAAAATGTTTGCATATTGTAAAATTAAAACATTTAATAGGTAATTTTAAACAGGTTATCGCATTTTTCGGGATATTTTTTTTAATGTGTTTTATTGTCGAAATATCCGTTATAAAATCCTGCTAATATAAGCTTTCTAGTTGCTTAATGGAATTAAGGCCACGCAGTAGTTCTGCCCCCGGTTTTGTTATCACGGCAAATCCCGTAATTAGCCGCTAACAGCCGGGAATAAACCCCCGAATCATCTGCAATCGGGAAAAAGACGAGTCACTCAAACATAGTTAGTCTTCACTGTAACATATGGTTTACAACCTCTAATGCATAGGTAATGAATGTAATTAATTGAATTGAATTTGATTTTATAGTCGCACCAACAGCTAAGGTCATATGGCGACTTTCCAGCTTCCACTGGTGGAGGAAGACCCCAGGTGCCCCTCCGGGCAATTTTTGTGCACGGGCGGGCACCTGGGTAGAACCACCGACGTTCCGCAAGCCAGCTGGATAGCTTCCTCACATAAAGATTCCTAGGCCCCTGAGGGATCGAACCTACAGCGGTGAGGGGTAAGTGATTGCAAGTCAGAGACTCTAACCACTCGGCCACGGACGCCCCTATGAATGCAATTAAGATCGCTTTTTAATCGTATTTTGGTTTCAATCGAAAGCACACGCGATACACATTGGCAATACGGTTTTACAGGTGCGAATCAAAAAAGGTGTGTTGACCGCTCTGTAAGTTGATCAAACCTATGTTCAAAAGGAAGAAATTGGGGTGGCTTGAATAAGAAAACATACCGATTTTTCGACATTAATCGCGAGCGTAAGCTCGTCTTACGGTTAACGCGTTGTTGATTTTCTGAAATTTTCATACTAAGGCTATAAAAATCTTCATCAAACCGCTAGAGTTACCTGCCCGTAAAGTTGCATCGTGCAAGTAAAACGGGTGCACCGTCCCGGCGATTCGTTTTTCTAGCACGTCGTTATAACCTCACTCGAACGCCGAGCGAAGCGAGGTGTTATTTGAAAGAAAATAAAGCTTATTACACCGCGAGGTGTTATTTGAAAGAAAATAAAGCTAATAACATCGAAATTATATCTCGAGAAGCGACGTTATACAGCTAATTTCACCGAGCGAAGAGAGGTCGTGTGCACTGCATACAACATGTAGGTTAGTTAGTTTCCGATTCTCTTCTATTCTATTCAGCGTTTTCACAGACTCAATTCAACATATTTATTTTTTACAATTTAATTTGTTCAACAACAACAAAATCCACGATTTAATGCTTGAATGTGTTTAAATAAATGTGAATGCGTCAATATTTATTTATTTATTTAAAAGAAAATGCTAGAATGCAGCTTGCTTCACAGTTTACATTGATTTTGACGTCTGCTTACAAACACTGCTCCACTGCTCTCTCGCGCCGGCTGTCAAAGTTAAAAGTGGTTTTCATTTTTATTTATCTTTCATTTAGAAAAAAAGGTAAAAATAATCCAAAATATGTAATCTTTTACATTCTATTAGGAAAACACTCAACATTCTTTATCAATCAGTCAGTTTTGCTTCAATGTTATGCTTTAAAACATCCGCAGAAAAATGACAGATACTTTTCAATTTGTAAACAAAAGTTCAGTAGTCAGATTTGAACGTATACATGACACATTATACAGTGTACAAAATGTTCCTGGAGATGGAAATTGTTTTTTTCATTGTCTGAGTTTGGCTTTTAATGAAAATTTTGACCATTCACAACGATATAGAAATGTAGTATGTCAGCGCATTGCTAACCAATGGGGAATTTGGGAAACAAAAGTAAAACTATGCCATGGTGAATACATGTCTTATGAGCTGTACAATATTGGTTTGCTAAATGGTAATTGGTGGGCGAGTGCCTGTGAAATAGAAGCATGTGCCAATGTTCTCAATTGCCAGATAAATGTATTTCTCAATGGTAGAAAAGCAGGACAAAACACTTACATGTTGAATTCACATACGCCAAGTAGCCAATTTACAAGGAGTATTGACCTTTTGTTGGAAAACAATCACTTCCTTCTTTTAAACAAAACATGTGTAAGTAATGCAAATGAACAGACAAAACATACGGGTAGTGATCATACCTATCCCATCCCACCTAATCATTGCACGACAACTCGTGAAACATGTCACACAACTGACAAGATTCATGAAAATAAAACACATATGGGTAGTGATCATACCTATCCCATCCCACCTAATCATTGCTCGACAACTCGTGAAACATGTCACACAACAAACAACATTCATGAAAATAGAACGCATAGTGATCATACCTATCCCATCCCACCTAATCTGTGCCCGACAACTCAAACAACCTACAACATTCATGAAAATAGAACACATATCGGTAGTGATCATACCTATCCCATTCCACCTAAACTTTTCCCGACAACTCAAACAACCGACAACATTCATGAAAATAGAACATATATGGGTAGTGATCAAGATTATTTAAATTTGACACATAATACACCTGAAAAACGTAAAACAACAAACCCACCTGAAGACATTTCAAATAAAAAAACAAAAAAACACCCATTATTCCTCAAAACAATGCCAGTTTATACCCAGTTTGCAGGAAACTAGGTATTTGGTATGAGGCAGGGTCAGACAATGAAGAAAAACAGCAAGCAGATAACAGAGTAAGAAGAATAAAATACAGAATAAAACAGAAGCAGTCAAAGCTTGGGTTTGATTTGGATGAAATTCCAGATGCACCCCCTCTTTCAAATAAAGATCAATTTGATAAGGCCATGGACTGCATACGTGCTTTTGAACTGCAGCAGATGGCTTACACTATAAATTCCTGTAAGATCTGCAATGAGCGTAGAATTGAAATGCAAATATCCAGTGATGGTATATGCAAGCGTTGTAAATCTGACAGTGATGCTATAAAAACATTTTCAAATGAAAATTGTATGGATCCGAAACCTCTTCCAGATGAACTAAACTTGCTGACTCTCATAGAACAGCAACTTATTTCACGTATTTCTCCATGTATTAATGTCCTCATGCTCAAACATGGCGGCACTGCATCCAGTGGACACTGTGTGACCTTTCCACAGGAAGTAAATGAACCGGCACAGATATTTCCTAGATTACCGGAGGAAATTAATACAGTCAAGGTTAGAAAATCTGGCACAAATGATACAAATAAAGAATTTCGGGTTCGTAGATACAAAGTACAGGCAGCTCTATTTTGGCCAAAAGAAAACAATCTGGCATACTCTGATATTATAATTTGTCCACAACGTTTAAACTCACTCCCAGAAGATGGCGAACTAAGTAACATACAAACAACTGAGTACAATTTAAATACAAAACATACAAATGACCTTGGTCCGGCTCCTGATCAACTCGAACCTGGTGAAGTTGAGGGTGAAACTTCATCTAGTGTATTGTTGCCTGACCATTCTGTTGATTTGCGTCAATCTGTTTAAGACATTGTAACAGATATAACAGGAGACAATCAAACAGATGTTACCATTAATCAGAGGGGCACGGTAACTATCCCATGGCCAACCCGTGGTAATATACCCTTATCCGAGTTTACAACCCAGTACTTTTTTACACTGGCTTTCCCATGTTTGTTTCCCTATGGGTCTGCAGATTTTCATGTAAACAGGCCCCGCACTTGTTCTTCTCTAGCAAACTGGGCTGATCATCTTTTATGGTACCAGGATGGTAGATTTGCCCATCATCAGTATTTTAAATTTGTTGTACATAATATCATTATGCGCAGAAATGCTATTGAAAAGGGAAATTTTATTGTTCACCAACAACTTGGCGATCAGCACATAACAGTGTCTGAGCTCAGACAAAAGCTTCAAGAGGGAGATGACTCTTTAAGTAAAAAAATTGTTTATCTTAGTGCTACCTTGCGTGGTTCTAGTCAACATTGGGCACAACGTGCAAAAGAATTGCGTGCTCTTACCCAGTACCAAGTTACCAAGGGTCACGGTTTGCCTTCAATATTTGCAACTGGAAGTTGTGCGGAATTTCATTTTAAACCGCTTAAAAGGCTTCTACGTATGTATGTTCAGCAAACAACTGGTCAAGATATTGACCTTGATGACCGTTCAACTATGTTTAATACTTTGCAACAAAATACCCATATAGTTGGGCATTATTTTGACTTGCGTACCAAATCATACTTTCAAGAAGTCATGGGACCAGCTTTTGGCGTTGTCACAGGATGACCTTAGTGGTTGGGCTAACTCAGGAAAGAATCAATGACGGTGAATGCATTTACATAAGTTTAATGCAACTTTTAAAATATGTTTAATATATATACAATTATCTAAAAAAACAAGCGAATACACAAATGAACTATGAAAAGAATGTTCTCCTGAACGTTTAAGACGTTCTTAGTATTGTTATAAATACTGAATGTCTATGACACTGAAGTGTTGTTAAAGCTATAACAATGTTGATCTAGCGCGATAACTGTGATGCGCGAATTCAATGGATGATTGTCATCAAATGCCTTCTGTAAGGGTTGATGACGCGATGCAATGACAGTTAATCTCCACTGAGATTGTGAATGATATTCCTCCAGTGAGGACTGGTAACGGGCCCACCTTGTGTCCCGGGGGTTGTCGTTAGTAAAACCTGGCTGCGCAGGTACGGGGACCGTCTCCACCGCTTGTAACGTTAATCGTGGAAGCTTAGCTCCACTCCTGGATATCCAAACCTAGATGGCTTACTCCAACCCTGGATGGCTTATATCCTGGATGGCTTATGTCCAATCTCTGTTCCAACAAAGTACTTTCGATGATCCCCGCGAAAGCTAGAAGACAATGGGTTTTATAGCAAACATTACGCCCAAATCATTATTTGCCCCGTTCAGTCCGTGACAAACGTGGCTAAATCTACAGTATTGAATCTACACGCGAGGCCCTTATACAATTTTGCCGTTTAAGGAAAATATACCTATACGTTAACATGCATTAGCACAAAACTAAACTTATGACACGGCCTCTCTGGCGGCCACTTAAAATGTGCACGCTTTTACGTGTTACATGAATAGATCATGAATATTGTGAAATTGTTTCACCTCGAACAATAGATTTTGGGTGTAACCGATACAAGAGCTATATACGACCAGTACGCTCTACCCGTGACATTTTGTGACAACATCTCCCCACTTAAAGAAAGTGCTACACTTTTAAAATTCAACAAAATGATAATTAATATTTACACGTTAAGAAACTATTAATTCTTCTGAGCAAACGAGCGACAACACGTACAAGCTGATCGCTCAATCGCTTGAGTATGTTAACTATTACCACTGCAGTTATAACCTAATATAATATGTAATTACAATTTCAACACTATTCTACAATTGTACACTACCCTGTCGTAACATATACTACTATTGTACAATACACTGCAATACACTATTGTATTAAACCGGTCATTATGTGCGGCGACTTAAATAGTCTGCCCCAATATTGTGCTTTCCACGATCTATTACACCGACTTTACGGTTACTAATAACACTACTTCCTGTCACTACAAGAACTCCAACTTTACACATCGCATCCATCGCATTACCAGTATACTGTTTGCGAAATGGAGTAGGGTCTCTCGTTTCCCTAATCGGCTTTGCTAAAGTGTGCTTAAAGCTACACTGCACTACATCTGTTGGTCTCGACTTATCGGACCGAACAGTACTACACTCAGAGTCTAAACGACTTACCTCTCGTTTCTCTGCTACACTAAGCCTGCCCGATATGTCTACATCGGCTGCTGTTTCCTTACCTACACTAGTGGGAAAATACATGGGACAAGTGTCCTCACTACTGTCTTCCTCACTATCCTCAATAACTGCAACATTAACTACGGTTAACACCCTTTGTTGCACATTATCGGTTCTACTGATATACTCTTTCAGCATATTCGCATGAAAGGTCTTTAACTTTCCGTTTATCTGGATACGGTAATCCATGGTGTTCACTATCCCTCTAACGTAAAACGGACCTTTCCATTGTAATAACAACTTGTTATTGTCGGTCGGGAGTAACAGTAACACCTGGTCATCTATCTTAAACTTCCTAGCTCTAGCTTTCTGGTCATAGTACCGTTTGTACTTGGTACTTGCCTTAACTAACTGACTTTGAGCTATCTTACAAGTCTCCTCTAGTTTCTCCTTCAGATCTAAAACATACTGATATGTAGTCTTAACCTCATCACTATCTACTTCACCTGCCCACATCTCTCTAAGAATCCTCATGGGACCTCTAACTGACCTACCGTACAATAACTCAAACGGAGAAAATCCTAAACTCTCTTGTGGAACCTCTCTAAATGCAAACAATAAAGCATTGAGATACTTGTCCCAATCTTTGGGTCTCTCGGTACACATACGCCGTAACATTTGCTTTAACGTCCCGTTAAATCGTTCGACTAACCCGTTACACATAGGGTGATATGGTGTTGTCATGATTTGACGCAAAGACAATAACCTGCTTACTTCAGCCATAAGTTCTGACGTAAACTGTGACCCACAATCAGTCAGCATTTCCTCTGGTACACCTAGCCTACTGAACATATCAACTAATGCCTCAGCTACTCTCTCAGTTTCAATTGAGGGCAATGCGACTGCCTCCGGATACCTAGTTGCATAGTCTACCATGGTTAAAATGTACCTATTTTTCCTATCCGACACTGGAAAAATTGGTCCAACTATGTCTACGGCTACCCTCTTAAATGGTGTATCTATCAGTGGCATCTGACCTAAATGTACTTTGGTCACTCGACCTTTTGGTACTGTCCTTTGGCATACATCGCAGGACCTACAATACCTAGTTACATCTCCACTAACGCCTGGCCAATAAAATTCTGCCAATACTCTATCTGACGTTTTCTTTACGCCTAAATGACCTCCCATAATCGACTCATGAGCTACCTTAAGCACTGTCGTTCTATACTGGGTAGGAACCACTAATTGGTGAAACTGTCTACTACCACTATCTTCAAATTCTCTGTACAATAACCTATTCTTATGTACAAACTTACAACTACCGGACCCTTTACACTTCTTCACTACACCATCCTTGGCCTTCACCTTACAAGGACCTAATGACTCGTCTTGAGTTTGTGCTTCTATAAACTCCGCTTTGGATATGTCACCTACGGCTGCAGGAACCTTTAATTTTCTATAAGCCTGAGCTTGCTTCTGAACCTGCGCTCTAGTCTCTACGGCATTACTTATGCTACTTCTAAAATCGGACATTACCGGAAGTACTGAACCTTCTATGTTCCCTATCGTTAAATCATACATCGGATCATCCATACATAGTGCCTCTGTAGTCCCTTTAAAGAAAGGTGTATCTACCTCTATTCTCGCTATTGGCACGTGCTCTACCGACTTATTTAACAACATACACGGTGACTGTTTACCTACCAACTGGTCATCCGTAACTAAACTACGCCTAACTACCACACCTGTACAACCTGTATCCCTCATTACAATTACGTCCGTGCCATTCACTCTACCATCTGCCGTTGGAAGATTTGCATACGGAAAGAGACATGTTCCGATCTTCGCCATTACACCATCCGCTTTAACACAACATCTACTACTCTCGGTTTTAATAACCGGACTATTACTACCTCTGCCTCTACCTCTACCTCGGTTTTGACCACCTCTACCTCTACCAAAATTCCATGGGTTGTTAAAACCTTGGTTCGGACTACCTACATTGTTGTCCCCTCTACTATTGTCACTAAAATTGTCTACGACAGCGGACACTTTCACCGCTTTCCTACACTCATGTGAAGCATGATTCCCATTACAGTAACAACAACGAATAAACGGTCTACCTAAGTTACCACTATTGCTACCTCCTCTAGAACCCATCGAACTACCTCCACCTCTATAGTTTCCACTCTGGCCTTTCTGTTTATGATCGTCCCCTTGCCTATCTCTAAAAGTTCTGTCTTTCGACACTACATTATGAGCTCCACCTCTAGCCTCGGCAAACTGATCTGCTTGAGTTGCCATTTCATTTACACTAGTTAGTTTTCTTTCTTTAAGAAATAAGAACAGATCTCTACTACAAACATTGAATAGCTGGTCCCGCAACAAGAAATCTATTAGGCCCTGATAAGTCTGCGCTACCTTCCCTAACTCTAACCACCTATCTAAGTAATTTCTAGACCTACTAATAAACTGAATAAATGACTCGCCTTTCTCAGGCAGACAAGCTCTAAACCGCTTTCTAAAACCTTCTTCATTTAACTCAAATCTCTTTAAAAGAGCATCCTTTAACTTGTCATAGTCAAGAGCATCTAAACTAGGTAATCTAGAAAATACATCTAAGGCCTTGCCTCTCAATAACGCACTTAAATGAACTGCCCACTTATCTTTGGTCCATTCCTGTAACTCAGCATAACGTTCGAACCGTAACAAGTAACTGTCCATGTTATCTTTGTCAGCATCAAAGTATGGTAACTTCGAACCTTTTAACTTTCCAGAATAACTATCTTTCCCTTCAGTTTTACTGTCCTTACTATGTGTCTTAGCTGCTTCCAACTCTAAAGCTAACTTATGCTCAAACTCTTTTTGCTCCCTTTCCATTATCATCTTAGCCTTAGCTAGTCTACCATCTGTTTCGAACCTCTCATGTTCTAACTCTTGCTTCTCCTTTACTATTCTACTTTCTAATTCTACCTTCTCTTTATCATCATCTCGCTTCTCTTTAGCTAATCTACTTTCGAATTCTAGCTTCTCTTTAGCTAACCTACCTTCTAATTCTAACTTCTCTGTGGATAGTCTACTTTCTAATTCTAGCTTCTCTTTAGCTAATCTACTTTCTACTTCTAACCTATCTTTCTCAGTTTCTAGCTTCTCTTTAGCTAACCTATTTTCGAATTCTAACCTATCTTTCTCTTCATCCCTTTCCCGCTTTGCTAATTCTCTTTCCTTAAGTCTAAATTCCCTTTCCCTAGCCTGTTCGTCTTTAACAAAGGTTCTAAGCTCCTCTCCAGCATACCCTAACTCCTTACCCATTTCCGTAAGATCCTTTATGGACGTCATGTCTATAGACATTGTGAACTACACACTACGATAATTACAATACACACGTCACTAATAATTCTACTCAACTAACTACTAATGGTAAGTCACTGTGTCCTCAGTAAATACCTGGGCATCATCATAGGACAAGTTACATACACATTTGTACTAGCGCTAACTACTAACGATTATGTGTAGATAGTATCTAGCTTCCACAAAACATATGCACTACATAAAATATCTTAATTTGATATTGGACATAAACCTTAAACAATCATCGAAATGTGTATAACATGTACATGTATATTTACTTCTCCCATCAATATAAGTATACTCGAGTGTCACAGCATGAGTAGAACGTCTTGTTCGCCAACCTAATTGGATACTATGTGTATATCAAGGGAGGTAAAAACAAACACCCAAATTATTGAGCAAAAGTGCCTCAGACCCACTCGTGTAGACCACTGCGACCTCGCGCCAAGGAAAGAACGGACAAAACAACAGTTTGGACTCACCCTACCCTTGTCGTGTCTTGACTTGTCTTCCAAGCAGTAGCCGTGATCGTCGACAGTCGCCTTGATGGATCAGAGGGTGGTACACAATTCTAAAATAATAAGTAGAGATTTAGTATATCATAATAAAGATCACTTATTGATTCTTTCCCTCCGTAGTCGCCCAAAATCCCACTACTCTGAAAACCAGTTGTCACAGGATGACCTTAGTGGTTGGGCTAACTCAGGAAAGAATCAATGACGGTGAATGCATTTACATAAGTTTAATGCAACTTTTAAAATATGTTTAATATATATACAATTATCTAAAAAAACAAGCGAATACACAAATGAACTATGAAAAGAATGTTCTCCTGAACGTTTAAGACGTTCTTAGTATTGTTATAAATACTGAATGTCTATGACACTGAAGTGTTGTTAAAGCTATAACAATGTTGATCTAGCGCGATAACTGTGATGCGCGAATTCAATGGATGATTGTCATCAAATGCCTTCTGTAAGGGTTGATGACGCGATGCAATGACAGTTAATCTCCACTGAGATTGTGAATGATATTCCTCCAGTGAGGACTGGTAACGGGCCCACCTTGTGTCCCGGGGGTTGTCGTTAGTAAAACCTGGCTGCGCAGGTACGGGGACCGTCTCCACCGCTTGTAACGTTAATCGTGGAAGCTTAGCTCCACTCCTGGATATCCAAACCTAGATGGCTTACTCCAACCCTGGATGGCTTATATCCTGGATGGCTTATGTCCAATCTCTGTTCCAACAAAGTACTTTCGATGATCCCCGCGAAAGCTAGAAGACAATGGGTTTTATAGCAAACATTACGCCCAAATCATTATTTGCCCCGTTCAGTCCGTGACAAACGTGGCTAAATCTACAGTATTGAATCTACACGCGAGGCCCTTATACAATTTTGCCGTTTAAGGAAAATATACCTATACGTTAACATGCATTAGCACAAAACTAAACTTATGACACGGCCTCTCTGGCGGCCACTTAAAATGTGCACGCTTTTACGTGTTACATGAATAGATCATGAATATTGTGAAATTGTTTCACCTCGAACAATAGATTTTGGGTGTAACCGATACAAGAGCTATATACGACCAGTACGCTCTACCCGTGACATTTTGTGACAGGCGTTGACACCTATTGGTACAGGCAAGAGTTTGCAAAGTCACGTGGCATGATTCACTGGCATGGCTTATGTTGGCGGTCTGATAGACAGCCACATGACTTATTGTATCAAGCTATAAATGACGGCCTTAGTGACGACGAATGTGCAGTCAAGCTTCAACAGTGGGCTTCAGTTGAATTTGGTTTAACAGCAAAACATCCTGCAGGCGAAGATGAAGCTGGTAGTTCAAGGAAAGATCTGTGGCCACCTCCAGAAGGCAGTGCTCAACAACCTCCTGAAGAAAGAAATCCCCTTGTTAAGCTATTAATGGATGTCAGTAGCACACAAAAAACTTTGCTGGAAGATTATTTATTGCTTACAAACAGATTTAACCTTCACAGATGTTCTGATTATTGTTTAATACCTTCAAAAAATGGTACTAAAGTGTGTCGAATGGAGTTCGGTACTGAAAATTCACCGGGCAAGAAACTAAGAGACTCTCATGCTTTAGTTCGGGATCGAAATGGCTCCCTTCGTTTTGAAATGACAAGGGACCATCCCGTCTTAGTTCAGCACTCTCGTTACCATACACAGGGTTGGAGAGCAAATGGAGATATATCTTTAATACTCTCTAAAAGTTCTCCAGATAATAATCCATCTGTTGATGACATAACAGCTACAGAGAAATACATTACAGGCTATGCATGCAAAGGTAATCAACCTACAGGCGCAATATCAAATCTATTTAATGATTTAGTTAACTGTACAGATGAAAATAGTGGGGCAAGTGCAAAGTCAATATGTAATAAAGTTCTCATTAGTACAGTCAAGAGAGATATATCTGCTGTAGAAGCGTCATACGAATTGTCAGCATTACCACTTTACAGATCAAGTCATCAATTCAAATCTGTAAGTTTATCTGGAGTAAGGTTACTGGAAAAGGATGGTACAGTAGCTACAAAAAACAACGTGTTTGACAAATATTTATCCCGCAAAGCTGATGATTGCTGTTCTTTGTACGATTTTATCTATAAAGACGGTAAGGTTCCAGTTTTTTCAGGGCGTTCAACACATGCAAATTGGCCGTTACAAGAAGATTACTGCCGAACAATGCTCCTTCTTCATTGGCCTAACTGGCGTTTAATATCAGATATCCGAGATGAACATTCCACTTGGACTGAAAAAATGGAACAATTTCTTTTGACAGAACTCTGTCCAAATTTTGTCAAATCTGAAGTAGATAGAGTAAAAAGCAAACAAAATCCAACTGCTGATGATGATGATGAAAGCAATTTATTATATTCTTCTCAGCAACCAGACTGGCTGGACTTGGTCAAACCAAATGCTGAGTTTGAATGTCCTGATACAGACTTCAATTATGATGATGGGGGAGAAGATTACAATTGGAGTTTAACCACTCTTCAATATCCTAAAGATCTTGGCAAATCCTGGCTTGAGACTCTTAATGAAAATCTTAATGCTAATAATGACACACTACAGATTCCAGAAGTAGATCTTCTGAAAATGAACGAAGACCAGAAGTTCGCTTTTAACATGGTAATGACCAAAATTATTCAATTTTCTAATAACAGTACAGATTTTCAACCACTTCGGATGATAGTAACTGGCACTGCTGGTTCGGGGAAATCCTTTTTAATAAAATGCATGGTTAAAGCATTACGAACCTTTTTCAATACTAATAGTTGTGTTCAGGTAGTCTGTCCTACTGGAAATAGTGCCAATATTATATCAGGAGTAACACTGCACAGTTTTCTTAAAGTCCCTACAAAAAATAAAGGACAAGATATGACCCCACCGTTAGGTTCCTTGGGTGAAGTATTGCAAAACAATTGCAGTGGTTTGCATGTTTTACTTGTTGATGAAAGATCAATGATTGGTGCAACAACTTTGGGTTGGATGGAATTTAACAGCCGATATGCCATAAATCACGGCTCCAACACCAATCAATCATGGGGAGGACTCCCTGTCGTTGTTTTTTTCGGTGATGATATTCAGTTACCACCAGTCTTAGACTCCCCAGTGTATGATTGTAAAACATTTCTACCTGCAGCAATGCATGGGGTTCTGGTATGGCATGATTTTTTACATGCCGTTTCCCTCAAAACTATTGTTCGCCAAAACCATGCGGAAAATGAACTTAAGGAGGTACTGCTTTCCATGAGAGGGTACAATACAACAACCGAACAGTCAATCTGGCTTCAAAATTTTCAATGGAGAAATCTAAAGTTAAAATATGGAAATGATGTCTTACATAAAATGGAAACAGATGCCTTATTTGTATTTCCTTCTCATGCAGAAGTATGGACACACAACAAAAACAGAATTCTACAAGCAAACGAACAATTTCCAATTGCAGAAATAAAAGCTATTTGCAAAGGACAACATGCTAAAACTGCTAGCCGTGACAAAGCAAGTGGACTCTTGTGCTCCATTTTCTTGTGCAAAACAGCTAAAGTCATGCTTACTGTCTACCTTTGTGTTCCATATGGTCTGTTCAATGGAGCAATTGGTACAGTTGTGGATATTATCTATCCAGTCAATAAAAAAACAACAGAAACTTTGCCTTCTGTGGTAATGGTGGAATTTCAACACTACACAGGTCCCCCATACATCAATGCTAATCCAAAAGTGATTCCAATAATACCTGTTGAAAGGAGAATTCACTGTCCTTGTCATTCCTGCAAAAGGACACAAATTCCTTTGACACTTGGCTGGGCAACTACCATACACTAGTGTCAGGGCATGACTGTTGGAGTTGGAGAGTGCCACAGGTACATTGTCATAAATCCTGGGCCAAGAAGTTTTGAGTCGAGAAATCCTGGAGCCCTTTTTGTAGCCCTTTCCAGAGCAAAGTCTGCAGGCAGTGAATCCATTGAGCCAGATTTTGCATGGCATCCCTCTATACTGGTTAATGAGGATAGGATGTGTCATATTGTTAATACAAAAAGAGTCCAAGCCAGATCCAAAGAAATTTTAAGGATTGACAGTTTATGCCACAAGACAGAACAGGAATATGACACGTTACGATCAAATGAGGCATTCATTTCAATAGTGAATTTGTTACTAGACAATGAACATCCTTTAGAAGAATAGTGTAGTTATCTGCGCTTTTTTTGTGTTTAATCATATATACAGTGCTTCAATACGGTGGGTGATATGACAGTCGTTAACCATATGCAAGCAAAACCAAACTTTTTTAATTACGGTTGTATGGGTGAAAGATCAGAATTTCACAGTAAAAAAATATTCATAATCGTTTAACAAACAAAAAAATGTGACATTCAGTCATGAAGTGTTGCTGAAGTGTTGCTGACATTGACACCAACCGTTGATAAGGTTCAATAAAACAAAAATTGTCGGTTTAAATCTTACATTAACATTTTTAAAAATGTAATTAATAGATTATTTAACTGCTGGTTCGATTATAGAGAAATCCTTCACTTGATGGTAGGCATGCTTTTTTTCTTTATCCGATCATTAATGAATAGAACATGCCTAACATCTAGTGCACTTGTTTTGTGTTTAATCATATATACAGTGCTTCATTACGGTGGGTGATATGACAATCGCTAACCATATGCAAGCAAAACCAAACTTTTTTAATTACGTTTGTATGGGTAAGAGATCAGGATTTCACAGTATTTTTTTTTTCATAATCGTTTAACAAACAAAAAAATGTGACATTCAGTCATGAAGTGTTGCTGACATTGACACCAACCGTCGATATGGTTCAATAAAGCAAAAATTGTCGGTTTAAATCTTACATTACATCTAACATTTTAAAAATGTAATAAATAGATTATTTAACTGCTGGGTCGATTATAGAGAAATCCTTCACTTCATGGTAGGCGTGCTTTTTTTCTTTATCCGATCGTTAATGAAAAGAACATGCCTACCATCTAGTGAAATATTTCCCTATAACAGATCCCAGCAGTTAACTAATCTCAATTTTAGGTCAATTGTAAATAATAATGTCATGAGCACGAACTGTGAGTGAAAAACAATATACCTATATTTTTTAATTTACATGTAAAGTCTTCATCTCAATATTCATTCCAATTCTTCTTAAATTATTATCAATAGCATCATTGTCAGATTGTACATCATAAACATAAAGCAAATTGTGTAAAATTCTTTAATATTATTAACATTTTTCATTGTTTTTAATTAGTATGTCATTTGTGTTTTTCTCATCAGAGTTTTCTAAATATCATAAATTATCCTAAGCATTATTTTGTTGCATGTACAACATAGGTGATAAAATTGGTTTGTTTAGCAAACCAGTTTTGTTGTTGGTGGGTGATATGAAAATCGCTAACCATATTGACCACTTAACCACTGCTATAATATACATACATACACTCACATGCATGAACCATCATTTTGTCTGTTAAACTTTACTTTTGAAACCAAACAGTTAAAGGGACACCCAGCAATTTTGCTTTTTTTTCTCCAAAAATATTCCGAAACAAACATCTCCATGCTGTTACTATAGTAAAATATTTAATTTCAAAATATGACATTTCATTAAAGGAAAATAACTTTACTTCAAGTCTGTATTTTTTAATTTTACATAATTACACACACATAAATGCTATATAGCATAGCCATTTATCAATTTTATTGAATATAAGTTAATAATTCAAATTAAAAAGGCAGTCATAACTTTACCACGAGGGCTTTGAAGAAGAAAATAATACACTTTTGTATATGAGTATTGTTTACATGCAATAACGTGTAAACATATTTAGGATTACCGGGTGTCCCTTTAACCAGGGTATTGGTGACTGACTGATCTTCTTGAAATGTCACATATAATAATATGTTAATCTTCAATTTAATAAACTTGTCTTAATTATCCCATAACTTGTAACGTACATGGCTCCTCTAGATTTATTCAATATCCATTTAGCATACCAATATTGATATTTCTGCAAATTATTAAAAAGAAATTTTCTTTCTCTCCATCTATAGGATATGAAAAAGGAAACAGTGATTTTCGTTAGTGATTCAAGGGGTCGTGGACTTCAGGAATATATAAAACAAAATGGATTATTTATAAACAGCAACATCAGATATATTTTAAAATCTGGAGCAAAATTACTATATCTTAAAAGTGAACTTCTAAAAGAACTCACCGCAATATATATAACTGAAAACTCAACCATAAAAATTATCATTTCGGCAGGAATCTGTAACTTAACTGAAAAAATATGTCACTTAGGAGGAACAGAAATTTGTTACAACCATTCAACAGACAAGATAGATCAATTAAAACACCAGTTCAACTCTTTCCATACAAACCTACTAAAACACATTCCACCATGTCAACTATATCTACAGTTTACATCAATTGTCCCTGCATCAATTAAAAAATACAGAGATTTTCAAATAAAACGCAATAGGTTGTACTATTCATTTTTCAAAGAAGAAGATGTTCTTGAAATGCAACATCAATTAGAAAATCAAATTACAGCATTGAATTCAGACATTGCAATTATTAATTCCATTCAAAATCTACCTACAGTCAGGTTTGATAGAGACCTCCTCAAAACCTCTACAAAACAAAGAGGATCTTTAAATAACCTTAAAAAGAAAATAACAAAATATTCGTATAAACATTTTTATGATGGAGTTCATCCAGATGAACACCTTAAAAACAAATGGTTTAATATACTTTGCAAATCTGTTATTCAACCTGAAAACAGCCAATTAGATTCTAAATCTGATTCAGAGGATGAAACTTGGGACTTTAAACGAATCTGAATATTGATTTGAGTTCAATAATTATAAGGTGACAAGTTGACAGTCCAAAAAAACAACAACAGCATTCCTTCATTATATCCAATCAACAATTTAAGCTGATGAAATTGAAATTACAATAGCGTAAAATGTATACTGTATAATTTGCTGTATTAATACTGTGGAGGTTATTAGCCATGTAGGACAACACCATTTGAACTGCTATTGTTGACGGTGGGTGACATGACAGTCGCTTACCTTTTAATTTATTATAATACTTATATCTTTACCAAACATATCGTTGCTTTATTAATACTGCTGAGGTGATCAAAATTTATATGAGTATTAATGATGGTGTGTGACACCTTTTAGTTTTAACTTATTACAACAGCTAAATCTTGTCTTTCCTTTTGTTTTTAAACATTTTTTATGTCATAACTGCTGATTTATACTTTGCTTCTCAAACACAAATATAATTCAAAATAATTCATTAAACATTATCAAAAAAAAACACAACGGATAACCTTTTTTTTCTCTCAGATTGATGGTGGGTGATATGATAATCGCTAACCAATCTATCTTGACTTGAAAGCATACAAAGTTGCTTTTTTTTTAATAACCTTTTTAACATGTTTAGTTAAACATTTAAAGGTGGGTGACATGGCAGTCACTAACCTATTTAACAATATAAGGGAATCATTTCTAATGATAACAGTGAAATTTATTTTAAATAAAAAATATTACATTTTAATATTTAAGATATTCAAAAGACAATAATTATCTTAGTATACTGTACTAAATATTACTACATGGAGCAAACTGGTTCAAAGACAACTATTAGTACCATTAGCCTAGTCCAGTTGAAAACAACATACATGCATCTTTGAATTACCGAACACGAAGCAAAGGATACAGATTCAAGGTACTTTGGTTCAAGTTTAGTTGCTTTGTTATTTCGGATTTTCAGTTTTTTTCAAAACATCTGCTTGGTTGAAAACTACTAATATTTTAACTACCCAATAATCCCACTTGGTTAATATTCCTCGTGTTAACATATTTGATGTAGATCTAGTAGAATCACTTAGGAAGATATTTTGATTTTGGGTTAATTGTTTATGAGTTTAGAAAATCCCACAGCATGAATTATCAGTACGACACAAACCAACGCTCGCCATGAGGCTGTGCCTTATTCATATTAATGAAGTGAGGTATCCTTATATGTTAGGAACCGAAAGTACTCGTCGGAGCCGATACGGGGTCAATACCGGAAGTAGCTCACGAAATTAGGTCACCCACTTTCGAACCGAAGTCTAGTCAAACTATATATTTTCGGAAAAGGCTTAACGAGTAAATTCCGAAAAAAAAACAAAAAACGACAGGAAATGACGCCATTATTTTTTTTAACTTCGTCTTAGGGCCTCGCAACCGGCACTTCCGAAAAGATCTCGTCTAGGAGATTCCGAAAATGTATACATGTACTTATATACGTCTATCTCAAAAATCTGAAAGTTGAAAAAAGAATGAAGTCATTTCCGGCTCCATTTTGCTTTTTGGAATGTAATATATTTTGTTTTTAATCCTATATTTTCTTACAAATTTCTCACGTGAAACTTTTAAAAGCTTTGGGGTCGAAACTTTCGAGACTTCATAATTTTGCATTTCGCTCAATTCATTTTACTCATTCGCAATTAATAGGTTATCGAAAACCAAGTTCAAAATTAACCAGACTATTTGATTTTCAAATAATATCAGTAATATAATTCCATATTAAATGTTGTCGTTCAGAAACTCAAGCAGGTAGGGTGGCGGTGAGGGATCCAACCTTTCTGCCTCTAGCAAGATTTGCCGTGGTCCTATTCTATACCCGGTAATCAAACTGGTTTGTGTGCGTGCGTGCGTGTGTGTGGTGTGTGTGCGTGTGTGTGCGTGCGTGGGTGTGTTCGTGTGTGAGTGCGTGTGTGGGTGTGGGTGATGGTGGGTATGTGTGTGCGTGTGTGAGTGTGCGTGCGTGATATTGCTCTGGTATCTATACAATTTAGCTAGGGCATCATTGACAACCCCGTTGCGTGACTAACTACTGCTATGCAGAAACCGGTCAGTAATGTTGAGTTTTAGGTTTAATCTATTGAGTTATCAAATTTCTCAAAATGTACAAGTTATGCTGGTTTTGTATATAGCTTGAATGCAACATACCCGTACATGTAATACATCAATTATGATTGTATAAGGTAAAGAACTGAAATGTATACTTTATTTTAAAGGGACTGGAAACAACACGGAATGAATTGGTGTCAATACAAAACCACGAGAAAACCTTCGTAATGAGATTCAGTTTCATGTGAAATGTGGACATACGTTAAACAGACATATATTAATTTCAGTCAAATCATTATACTTGGATAGAAACTACGACGGCATGTCAATATTAAGCCATATGTGGTTCATATTCTAGCAGTTGTATATATTAGTTAATACAAGTTTACTACGACGGCATGTCAATATTAAGCCATATGTGGTTCATATTCTAGCAGTTGTATATATTAGTTAATACAAGTTTACTACGACGGCATGTCAATATTAATCCATATGTGGTTCATATTCTAGCAGTTGTATATAATAGTTAATACAAGTTTACTACGACGGCATGTCCGTATTAAGCTATATGTGGTTCATATTCTAGCAGTTGTATATAATAGTTCATACAAGTTTAGTTCACAAAGCAAGAATTAATTATAATATTAAAGCTTCACATCAATGAATATTAATGTATGCATCAAATACTAGCCGATTTGTAAGTGTTCTCGAACAAAAAAACAATTCGTGCATGGCACCTAGTTAAATGGATATGTACGTGGACATTAAATATGCAACTGAAACACGCTATGTTGGTTTTACTCGTATTTTGGATTGACATCCAATCTTCCAGATCTCCTCCAGTCCCTTTAATGTTAAAACACCGGATCTTATATAGGCTAATATTGCTAGTGCCTGATTAAAGGGAGACAGTCAGCTCAGAATGAAGACACATTATACTAGGACAACGCCGATACGATTTCTTCCCCAGTAGCATATTTAAAAAGTAAATAGATGATACATTTAGTCCTTGAACTAACTATAGACCCCTCACTCCCCCGGGGAAATTGTGTAGGGTATACTTTTCTGAAAGTTTATACACAACGCCTTAAATTGAGACTTGTCTGCAATCTGATTGTTGGGATGTGGACGCCACTTAGTGTTTGATATGTGAGGCCAATTTGTGTTTGTGTTGTGGATGCAAATTAGTGTTTGTGATGTGGACTCCACGTTGTGTTTGTTATGTGGACGCCACTTAGTGTTTGTGAAGTGGAAACCACTTTGTGTTTGAGATGTGGACGCCGTTTTGTGTTTGTGATGTGGACGCCACGTTGTGTTTGTAATGTGGACTCTACTTAGTGTTTGTGAAGTGGACACCACTTTGTGTCTGTGATGTGGACACCACTTTGTGTTTCAGATGTGGACGCCGCTTTGTGTTTGTGATGTGGACGCCACGTTGTGTTTGTTATGTGGACGCCAATTAGTGTTTGTGAAGTAGACGCCACTTTGTGTTTGAGATGTGGACGCCACTTTGTGTTTGAGATGTGGACGCCACTTTGTGTTGGATATATAGACGCCACTTACTGTTTGTGATGTGGACGCCACTTAGTGTTTGTGATATGGACGCCACTTTGTGTTTGTTATGTGGACGCCACTTAGTGTTTGCGATGTGGATGCCACTTACTGTTTATGTGGACGCCACTTAGTGTTTGCGATGTGGATGCCACTTACTGTTTATGTTGTTGACGCCACGTAGTGTTTGTTATGTAGACTCCACTTATTGTTTGTGAAGTGGACGCCACTTTGTGTTGAAGATGTGGACGCCCACTTAGTGTTTGAAATGTGGACGCCACTTAGTGTTTGAGATGTGGACGCCCACTTAGTGTTTGAGATGTGGCGCCACTTAATGTTTGTGATGTGGAGACCACTTAGTGTGTGTGATGTGCACGCCACTTAGTGTGTGCGATGTGGAGGTCACTTAGTGTTTGCGATGAGGAGGCCACTTAGTGTGTGTGATGTGCACGCCACTTAGTGTGTGCGGTGTGGAGGCCACTTAGTGTTTGCGATGAGGAGGCCATTTAGTGTGTGTGATGTGCACGCCACTTATGTTTGTGATGTGGAGGCCACTTAGTGTGTGTGATGAGGAGGCCACTTAGTGTTTGCGATGAGGAGGCCACTTAGTGTTTGCGATGAGGACGCCATTTAGTGTTTGTGATGAGGAGGCCACTTAGTGTGTGTGATGTGCACGCCAATTAGTGTGTGTGATGAGGAGGCCAATTAGTGTTTGCGATGTGGAGGCCACTTAGTGTGTGTGATGTGCACGCCACGTCGTGTTTGTGATGTGCAGGCCACTTAGTGTTTGGGACGAGGACGCCACTTAGTGTTTGTGATGTGCACGCCACTTAGTGTTTGTGAAGTGGACGTCACTTAGTGTGTGTGATGTAGACGCCACTTTGTGTGTGTGATGTGGACGCCACTTAGAGTTTGTGATGTGCACGTCACATAGTGTGTGTGATGTGGACGCCACTTTGTGTTTGTGATGTGGACGCCACTTAGTTTTTATGATGTGGATGCCACTATTGTTTGAGATGTGGACGTCACTTTGTGTTTGAGATGCGGACGCCAATTTGTGTTTGAGGTGTGGATGCCACTTTGTGTTTGAGATATGGACGCCACTTACTGTTTGAGATGTGGACGCCATTCAGTTTTTGTGATGTGGACGTCACTTAGTGCTTGAGATGTGGACGCCACTTACTGTTTGAGATGTGGACGCCACTTAGTGTTTGTGATGTGAACGCCACTTACTGCTTGAGATGTGACCCTAAAGTCGAAGCAATTGCTATTATAGGATCCTTATTGTTTACTATTTAAGATATAAATGTCATTGACCGTTTCCGAAGAGATTAATGTTTTATATAACAATATATACAAAATGGAACTTTGTGACTGGGCCATCTTTTCAGTCTGGAGACCATTACTGAAAAACGTGGTTTTAGGACTAGAAATGTATTCAAAGTATTTTTCTCTCAATATACACAGTTTGGACTTTACTGGTTGGGCAATTGAAAACACTGGGACTTCAGTTGAACACACTTGATAGTCTAGGGTTTAACAAACATGTCTAAAAACAAAACCGAGGGTCTTTTTTTCTCCAGTAATCAGGGTCTCGGAAGAAGCAACTCTGATGGGAAGAGATTACATGGAGTTTTTTCCGTTTTGTTTAACCTTAACATTTTTGCTTTCAACTAACACTTACCCTAACTCTGAAGCTTGACAAAAGTACAGACTGCAATCCGGGCAAAAGAACGTTTTCGGGTTTCTGACAAATCGTTATAGCGAAATGTTGAGCTACGGACGACGACAGACCGACATTTCATTATGTATTCCGATACATTAGTTTGTAGAAAACAATTTAATTGGCTTTGCAGTTATGTATTCAAAAGGTACAAACTGACTTTTATCTGGTTAATTAGATACAATAAACTTCATTTTTGTAAATGATTTTATTGCGCCTCTCTTTATATAATACATTTATACGTATGCATATTCTTATACTTATAAAAACAATTATCTGTCTGAATCATGGAGTATATACATTGAAAAGAAACAAACACAAGTATCTGTCTGAATCATCTATACATCTATATTAAAAAGAAACGAAAACAATTATCTGTCTCAATCAGCATGGTCAGTGAGACGTACATCTATTTGACATTGACAAGCAGTTTAAAGAGATACAGGGCAATCTTGAAACATTTGTTTGTTTGTTTGTTTGTATGGTGTTTGACGTCATTTTCAACACATGTAAGGTTATATATGACGGTCGATTTTTTGTGCAGGAGGCAGACCACCCAATTTTCCTGGGTAGAACCAGTACTGTACATCTCCCGCAAACATGATCGTGTGTTTAACTTAGTACATGCATAGTGTTATTATACTTCATGTTACTTCATGTTGACGTGAACATGCGTGATTTAATTAAAACATCGGCTAAAGTAACAATTCTGTTCACCTTTGTTATTAGTAATGGTAATATGCGTACTAGGCCATAATAATTTGTTTAAACCTATTTTAGAAATGATCCACTATGATTTGTAAATATGTAAACGGCTTAGAGTTAGAATCAAGATTGCCATGCGTCCCTTTAATGCACAAAATGTACTTTCAGACATGTGGATATTAATATATTTTTCACTAAACACAGTTAATCATGTTAATACACATTGATATGTTTAGTCGATTACGGTTTGCTTAAAACATTATGACTGCATATATAATATGTACAACTGGTAAATTAAACATTCAATCCATCGTTTTTTAACTGAACCATTTATTAAAAGATGGTCTATAGTATGTGTGTAACCGTGCCTTTAATAGTGGTTCAAGGAAGACAACTGCTATAGTTCTCTGTAGTATGTGTACTCATATTTATGTCCCTTATTCCACAGGTAGAATATATAAACTACATTCTTAATCAGACCTTTACAAGTCTATAGATTACTATTAAAATATACTTTAATACATCCCTGTACTAAAATCAGGTGTTTCTCTTAGAGAAGGTAGACAAAGTCTTAGTTAGTTAGAATTATCATGAACAGAACATAACATATTCTTTATTTATGACTTAAACAAATGTTTCTCGTCATATAAATACATATTACATTTGTTAATATGTGACAGGTCAATGCAATTTTTACAATAAACAATGAAAAAGTACAAACACACAAATCATACATACTATACACTCATACAACTCACCCATTCCCTCTGACGTACAAAATGTCTCACACATTCACTCTGGATCACGTATTTACCTTGTTATAATGATTTAACTATTCCTATTACATAGTTTCATGTAAACTTTGTCCAATGAGGATGAACATACATTTTTTACTCATTATACATTGCAGTATTGCGAATAATAAATGCTTCCCTAACAAACCTAGATAATCTAAAAAGCTCTTGCTGGCTTGAAGATTGCATCAGCTGAATAAATTAAAAAAAACACTTGGATGTCTGTAATAATATCGTTTAACATATAGTTTACGTAATTGTTCGTACAAAGGACAAATTAAAATAAAATGATATTCATCTTCTAAGTCTATACTATTACACAATGTACAATATCTCTGATTTCTATCAGTTCTATTTTGTGAATATCTGCCAGTTTCAATTCTAAGTCTGTGGGAGGATAATCTTATCCTCGACATGGCAGTTCTTAATTTCAACGGCAATATATATATAAATACACTTCATATGAAAATGAGGTTTTAAAATGTCTATACAAACATAAAACTCACGCAGTGTTAGGGGTTACCTAAGTTAGTTTTCACTCACTCAATCCTGCCAACCAAGCTGTATTTGTAAAATAATCAGTTTGTCAAGACATACATACAATATAAATAATACATTGACCTTATGATAAATGGTCTCATTACCTTTTACAGTTATTACTCAGTACTGTGAACATAGCCATTTATCTACCTGTGGAATAAGGGACATAAATACGAGTACACATACTACAGAGAACTATAGCAGTTGTTAATAGTCTAGTCCATGTTATGTGTTATTTTTTCACAAACGAACAATTGTTTGTCCTGTTCATTGATTAGTATAGTCAATATCATAACATGATAATCAAATAAATACAAAAATACGCCAAATATATAGAGGATATGTGTTGTTTTGTCGTGAATAGTAGATTTTATTTCATCTCGAAGTGAGAACACTTTATATTTTCACGAATGCGAAACAAATTTTATTTTTATTTTATGATTTAACCTTTTTTTTTTAGTGAAACTACGATAGAAAAACAAGGGAGGCAATTTGAATAACTACGCCGCTTACACATATGTTTGCCCTACTACAAAAAATAGTCGAAAGATATTTTATTTATATCCAAATAGAACAATTGTTGTAATATATTTATATTGGCAGTTATTTCTTTTTAACTTTTAATCTCTGTTTGAATAGAATGTACAGTTCGCATTATAGTCAACATCATAACATGTTAATCAAATAAATACAGAAGTTCGCCAAATATATAGAGTATATGTGTTGTTTTGGAGCGAATAACATATTTTATTTCATCGAGAAGTGAGAAAACGTTATATTTTCACGAATTCGAAGCATGAGTGAATCTATGAAAGTTCTTTTCACTTCGATATGAAATAAAATATGTTATTCACGGCAAAACAACAAATTGTATTGTTATTTTATGAATTTACGAAAAGAAATTGAGGAAAAACACATTAGGGAAACTACCTTAGAACAACACGGGAGACAAGTTCAATAACTAATAAGCCGCTTTACACATATGTTTGCCCTACTACAAACAATAGTCCAAAGATATTTTATTTATACATGAATTGATATTTTATTTATACATGAATTGATTTTTTTTTAAATATATTTATATCGGCAGTCATTTCCTTTTAAATCCATTTCAAATCATTGTTTGAATAGAATGTACAGTTCGCAGTATCTTTATCTGACCTGTTTACATTTGCGTAGGAATATCTTGTGAACCATTTTACAGTGCATCTGTGTTCATTGTACCTTTACAAGTAGTTCCGAATAAAACTCGATATTTCACTCGGGTGAAATAACACGTTTATTTCATTGCTAACAACATCACATAGCACATTCGTCGTGATTTGGCCGATCAACTGTATTTTTTCAGTGCACATCATGCATGTATGCTATGTATCGTTCAATTAGTCAGGTCATATACTGAGATGTGGTCGCGCAGAGTAACTATCAATCGTGAACGGATTCTGTCATAACATATCGAGGTAATAGCATCTTCTGTCTCCATTATAACACCAATCTTCTGTCCAGTGGGGCTGATCTGTAATACAGTTGTCTGTACTAGAGTTGTACCACCACTTACAAATACATTGTTGTCATTGCCAACACACACTCCACCACCATAACGTAGAGCATCATCTGTGTATTTCCACACTAGTTGTCCTTGTTTGTCCAGACACACGAGACTATTGAACATACGCACATATATCTGGGATTCATCATCGCTCACAGCAATGCTGCCGGAATATAAGGATGCATTCCCATATTTACTCACGTCGATAGTATGCAGTCTTAGTCCAGCTGTACTGCACACATGTATACTACTACGCCTACCATCATCCACATACAACTCACCGCTACTGTAGGCCAGTCCACGACAGTCATGCTCTAGTTGTATTGACCGTGTACGGGTTAACTTCCCACTCACAGACACAAACTGTATACGAGTATTCCCCAACCCCGTAGATATAACGACTTCAGTGGCACTGATACAGCATACATACCAAG
Source organism: Cyrtodaria siliqua (assembly GCA_037043455.1). Lineage (NCBI taxonomy): Eukaryota > Metazoa > Mollusca > Bivalvia > Adapedonta > Hiatellidae > Cyrtodaria > Cyrtodaria siliqua. Next base: position 61,058 of record JAWPHD010008660.1, on the reverse strand, counting down.
GATCATCCATATCACAGACGTCAATCACTCTGTATGATGAATCTAAACGTTTAAGTTTCTCGTTGTTATTATCGGTCAACAACAGCGACCCGTCTTGTAACATACAAGACTCCCGTATATCACAAACTCTGGTATCGCCCTTGGTTATCACACTAAAGTCTCCAGCATGTGTAGCAGTGTATGGACGGTGTTGTAATTGGGTGTTTGTTTGATCACCAGCTCCTGGAGTACCTGTAATAGATAATTATCAATCAGTACCATTGTTTTATTTTATGATAAGCGATGAAATATTGTATTCTATCAGTGAAATAAATGTGTTATTTCTCCCGAGTGAAATATCGAGTTTTATTTTTTCACTGCCGGAACTACATTTAAAGGTACAACGAACACACATACACAGTAAAATGGTTCACAAGATATTCCTACGCAAATGTAAACAGGTCAAGAGAAATACACTGCGAACTGTACATTATATTCAAACAATGATTAAAAGTTAAAAGGAAATGACTGCCAATATAAACATATTAAAACAATTGTTCTATTTGGGTATAAACAAAATATAATTGGACTATTTTTGTAGTAGGGAATCAAATGTGGAAAGCGGCTTAGTTATTGAAATTGCCCCCCTTGTTGTTCTATCGTAGTTTCCCTAAAAACTGTTTGTAAATCATAAAATAAAAAAAAATTGTGTTGTTTTCTAGAAGTGAGAAAACTTTTATAATTTCATTCATGCTTTGCATTCGTGAAAATATAATTTTTTCTCATTTCTCGATTAAATAAAATCTGTTATTCACTCCAAAACAACAAATATCCACTATATATTATAGATTTGACTTAATATATTGCAATACACTTTTCATGCGTGTATCGAATATATGCTCGTTTTCAGTTACAATTATACATAAGGAGAAAATGGTCATCAGTGTATGTTAGTAATTCAAATTTAATGTAACTCAAATTATCTCCAATTACTTAACTAGCAAAGTTAATAATTTGTTTAAACACATTTTAACTGTCATTTGAGTGTCCCTAACACTGTATTATGCCTAAGTATAACCCAAGTAGAGCGTGTACATTAAGGGGACACATGCCATTATTTAAGTAGTTATTAAGCATACACATTATCATCTCGATTTCGTATTCCGGCAACCTTTTCACTTTGAAATGCCTACAGTTTTCGTTGTTATATATGACGTTATAATATCTTAAGTTAACTTTGAATACATTATTGATGCAATATTATCAACAGTTTGTAGTATTAAAAAAAATGTAACAATTGTTAACCACCATAATACATCCCATTTTCCAAACCGGTGTATACAATTAACGAGTCGCGCATATTTAACAAAAAAGACTGGCGTATTTTCTTTTAATAATAGACTGGCATATGTCCCTTTAATAATAGACTTGCGCATGCTCCTTTAATAATAGACTCGGAAAAGACTGGCGTGTGTCCCTTTAATAATAGTTTACAAAGAGACTGGCGTATGCCCCGTTACTAATAGAATATAAAGAGACTGGCGTATGTTCCTTAATAATAGGCTAGAAAGAGACTGCCGTATGTCCCTTTAAATATATACTAGAAAAAGACTGGCATGTGTACCTTTAATAATAGACTAAACAAAGACTGGCGTGTGTCCCTTTAATAATAGACGGTAACGAGACTGGCGTATGTCCCTTTAATAATAGACTAGAAATAGAATGGTCTGTGTCCATTTAATAATAGATTAGAAAAAGATTGGCGTATGTCTCTTTAATAATAGACTAGACATAACTGGCGTATGTCCCTTTAATAATAAACTAGAATACGACTGGCGTAGGTCCCTTGAATGTTAGACTAGAAATAACTGGTATATAACCCTTTAATAATAAACTAGAATAAGTCTGGCGTATGTCCCTGTAATGATAGACTAAAAATAACTGGCGTATGTATATTTAATAACAAACTAGAATAAGACTGGCGTATGTCCCTTTAATGATATACTAGGAAAAGACTGTATGCCCTTTTAATGATAGACTAGAATTAGACTGGCGTATGTCCCTTTAATGATAGACTAGAAAGCATATATAATATAAGCAAAACATTAAAAAGAATATAGTAGCTCACAGAGTTGCAACAAAAAAACATGTTGCCATATCAACAACATGATCACAGTAATAAAACCTACGGACAAATAAGTATGCTGTACGATCAGGTTGGTAATAATTTAACTAGTATGATACTATATTTTTGAGTATGACACTGTCTTTTTTTATAATCATTCAGAGCTTCTCAGTATCATACAAAATAATTAAAATATCATACTAACACCCTCGCCGTACGTAACACACGGTAAGGTTTAATTCGTATAGTACTATAGGTTATTGAATTTGTATGGCTAAATGTTACTTGGAACGAGTTGTTTTGGCAAAGGACGACGAGCTTGCGAGTCGTCCTGGGCCAAAACAACGAGTTCCAAGTAATATTTAGTCATAGAAATTCAATAACCTTTTTATTGTATACTTTCATATTGTTTTCGATCAATGTTAATTGTATGACTATTACTTTTCATTGTATTTGTGTTATTTTTATAGCTTTTGATGGGATTCCTATCTTGTCATTCAGTTTCATTTTGTGTGTATGGTTATTTTGCGCGAAAACGACGTCGACGTCGTATGACGTCATTAAACACATCAAGCGATTTTCTAAAGTTTGTTTACCATTCGATAACGTTAAAAACAGTGGGTGAGTGACCATTTCAATTATTTTATCAATGTCTGCCATAAAAGGTTAAAGAAAAAAAAACACGTATTTTTTTGTTGACACTATAGGAAGGATTCCGTAATATTATTTGAAAGTAGTTCCTTATTTCTATTTCGCGGCTCTTAGCAAGCACGAGAAAAAGTTCCGGTGTAATATCAATGTGTGCAATATCGTAGAATATTGCACACTTAGCTCAATGCAAACTAAACGGGACAATATGAAAGTATACAATAAAGTATCATACTCCGTCAGTTCAATATCATGCTAAATGAGTTGAGTAGGATAGTAAAAAAGACAGTACTCAAAAAATATAGTATCATACAAATGAAATAATTATGTCCCTAATCGTACACCATAAAAAACTGCATTTTGCTTTTCCTTCACACGGGAATACACCGGGTTTACGTCCCTATCCGGCGACCGAGGCTAAGGAAAGTGTTTTGCCATAACATACGCCGACAACACTTAGTGGTTTCGGTGGGGCTTGGTTTCAAGGATTAGGTGCCATGTACTTGGCCACGCCATCCCCGATAAACCAAATTAAATTGTATTTTATATTTATATTTTATATTTACTTACTAGAGTAGCGTAGCAAAGTGCCTATATTTTAGTTAAATACTGTGTCAAGAATTATAATAATAGTGTGGAAATTAACGCAATTGTGATAGCATGATGACTAAGAATAGGTATGTGATTTTCTTTAAAGGGCCTTGCCCCAGAAGGAGTCGTCCTTGAATCGTTCTTTGATTATTCAGAACAGGTATTATAACCATTGTAATACACACGTAACGTTTAAAACATGCATAAGCCATCTTGAAAACGTAACGCCGACAGTTTGCATCAATTATTTAGATTACATTTCGCATAGTCTTATTGGACTTATTTAACGAATAGCTTTCCGAGGTTAATTAGTGTCGTATTTCCTTAATATTAAAACCTCGTATTACTATTCTGATTGTGTAAACAAATAAAACAAACTGCATACACCACTCTGCATTTTCTAGACGAAAACTATTGTTATAGTATATTAGTATAATTAAAGCAGGGTCCCAATGATCACTACATGAAAAATGCTTATTAATAAAAGCAGACAATTCTCAGGTTTTTGCGTCTGTTTGATCAAGATCGATCAGGAAGTTTCGGCACCAAACCATTTCGACACCTAGACAAATCGGCACCTATACATTTGGCATAAAACAATTTCGACATCTATTTAATTTTTACCCTAAACGTTTTGGCACCCATTTGTATTTGAATATTATAATGAAGTAAAGAAGTAAAGAAATCAAATATTTTCTATAAGATCACGAATTCATTTAAAATGTAAAATTGTTTGCCTTAACGGCAACTCCGATGCGGTTTTGAGCCTGAATACAGTTAAAACATGAACATAAATAGGACCCATATGATAATCAATTGTAAAATTTAAGTAAATATTACTTTTATATTATATTGTAGCATGGTCACTGAAATTCCCTTTGTAATAGCTCAGGTGTAAATCATTTAATTGAAAATAATTGAATATGTTCCCTCTAACATGTATACTAATGTATACCTAAGACCAAATAAAAAGTTATCTGTATTCGTACAGGATCTATTAATTCTTCACTTTACCTTCCTGTCATCTCCATATCGACGACTACAGGTATGTGACTTGAACAAAGCCTCCACAAACTAACGCATTATTAAAAATCGTCTACATATAACGCATGCGTTATACTTTTCTTGTTTAAAATATTCTCCCCCACGCAAAAACACGTTACTTTCAAGGTCCAGACAAAATACATTTGAGAGGCCAGCCCCTTTCATGTTACCAGTAAATAATCTAGTAAGTTTACTAGTAAATTACAATGTTTGCTTCAATTATCTCTGGGGCGGCTGTACATGACTTGTAATGGTTTGATGAGCCGTTAATATGCATTCAAGTTTTAAAGATTGCCTTGTGTCTCTTTAACTTATCTGGCATCATATACCGATTTACATTTAGGAATAAAAACACGACAGTATGAACTACTTTGTATTCTTAAGTATATTCTGTAATTACCAGTACGGGAGCAGAGAAGTCATTTCACGTGCTTGGACCGCATAACTCAAACATAAATAATTGGTCTTGGAAGAAACGTAGTTCCCATTTTGCAAGCACGTGCAGATGCGCGGATTTTATAGTACTCTTTTTAGAAACACTAGTTTAAAGCTTATACTAGATGGCAAAGAAAACAAATCATATCAGAAGTCAGTTATTATGTCGGAGATTTATAAAACAATCGTGTTGACAGGTTTTATTGAGATATCATAGTCGGAAATCGCGGTACAAATGCGAAGATCGAAAAAAACTAGTTTTTGTTTTCTTCGAAATTGCCAATGTTTCAAAACGGGTACAAAAATTGTATATTCTTAAATATTGTTGAAATTGACAGGAGTCGAAGATCATTACCTGATCTACCTTTTTTGAAAATTTCTTATTTTTTCGTGAATATACATTTTGCGTGACCGTTTTGAAAGTTGGTACCTGCATTTCACTCTTTCAGAGGCTATTCAAAATGGCGGCGACACAGAAAAACACCCAGCCCAGGGCCAGTCAGTCAACGCAACAAACCCACTTCTCCCTGGACAAATTAACATCATAATGTCACACAGTCACAGAAACTAAATATTGTGAATTGAACTGAATGGTTATAAATAGCTAAGGAATGTGCTAAAAATAGCTCACACACATTCAAAGGTCAAATAATGCTGATCGATGTATACACAGATAGATCGTATACGGCACGATAGACCGATGGATTATTTCAATTTATTTGCACAGGAGTAGAGTTAAAACAGTGTTACAATCACGATCGTATACAATTTCAAGTTTTGCATGAGTGCGTAATTTACAAACTACAAACAAATAGATCTATTACAGTAGACAATGTAGAGAATTAAAATTGAAAAGTGGAACACATCAACAAATGCATGAAATGGGTCATGGCATTGTCTGCACTGTAGCCTATGTAAGTAAATACACTTTTAATTTATGTATGACAAGTGTTTAACGTTGAAACATGTAAAACGGTGGTGGTTCATATATATTAACTTAATTCTGATAATTTTTTAGAACACATGAGTGATGAATAATTGATGAAAATGTAAGCCTTGAAAATCTACTATTTGTTCATGAATGCCACCTGTGACTTACATTTTGGACAGTATCATCTTCTGGAAAGCACCACTTTCAATTCCAGTTGTGTTTTAAGTAAAATGTTATGGAATGCTGACATTGTTAGCATTGAGAAAGTTGGACAGAGTTATTAATATTAAAAACAAATGAAACAATATCATATATGACTTGTTTTTTTCAGGTCTGCTAAGTTAGCTAGAGGCAGTGTGCAGTATTACCACAGCGCAGTATTACCACAGCCAGATTCAAGTCAAGTTCCCCAGTCTCACAGTATAACTACATCCAGAGCCTTGTATAAGCCAGTATGTAGGTAAGCGCAGCTTCAAAAAATCTATGAATTTATCAATGTATGTTCTTTGCAAAATATGTGGCATTGTGCACCAGTCCTGCACTTAGTCTCAGACTTTTTATACTAAAAATAAAAATGGTGTTTTACAGCAAATCGACACATAAATAGGTCATATTGTGCTTAGTACATATGTAAAATTAAACGAACAAAATAAAAAGGTCCCTGTATTACATCTAAAATATTAAACTTAACCAAGACCCCGACTTAACATAATGTGCTGGCATGGCCCAGCAATAGCATGGTGGACGATAGCAATCTGGAGCTTCCGGTTCAAGTCACACATGCACCACTGAGTTTCTGTGTTTTCGCGCAATACATCTTCCCTCAGCCTTGTTTGTTCCTCAGCCTCTTTTGTTTGATTGGGATTGAAACTGGGAAGTCTATCCTCCAAGCACGATAAACAACCATAGAAATTATTAATATATACATCAGTAAGAGTAAGGCAGGTTCTCGAATTCCTATGTGTCATTTGGGGCGGCTCTAAATAAGGTATAAATTCACTATACCCGTAATAAATGTGTTGATTTAGCAGAAAACGATTATTTTTAATTTATCGTACATGTAAAAAAAGTTCTATATAAATCACTATTCATTTACATATTTCAATTCTACAACTAGTTACCTATTTAAGTTGAAACAAAATATCATGTATGTCATTTTTATTTTCAGAGCCTGGAGTCCTGAGATGCTGGGAGTTAGCTGAAAATAGTTAGTGAAGTCCCAATATATATGGGAGGATTTTATTGAAACAAGTAGTCATATATAACATTTTACAACATTAACAACAATCAGAAATACGTAAACGAACAAAAATAGTATATAATAACAAGATGGTGTACAATATTTTTTTATTTATTTTTTGAATCATGAATCAGCAATTATACCTCATACGGACAGTACTAGCATCAACTTCAAGAAAAATATGTCTAGTAAGAGGATCACCAGTTCAGCAAGCACAATATCATGTCAACATGCATATCCGACTGTTGACACAAGGTGGATCGTTGGCGACATTAACTGGACAGTTCATTGGAGTGGCTCAAAATAAGGGCTAATATGAAAATATAAATGTGTTTCTGTTAATCTGACCGGCCGTGCCCTATTTATTTATTGGATTAAAATGTTTTCTGAATTTTATTGGATTATATAAAAGTTTGTGGAATAACAGATGGCAGGAGGTGTATATTACCGGTTCTACCCAGAAGAAAAGTGAGTGGTCTTCCTCACCAAAAAAATAACAAACAGATACATGTATATATATATAACCCCACATATGTTCAAAATGACTTGCACCATATAAACAATACGGGCTGAGAGGTGCGCATATTAAAGGGACATGCAGCAATCTCCAAAATGTTATAACTTATAATTTAAATATATGCAAGCGGGTATAAACAGTAGGAACGCCACGGACCTATAACGTATCAGTTCTGTTCGCATTTTAACTCCGCGAACATGGACTATTTCTTTGTATTTTACGGACTATTTTATGATTTTTCAATTAAAACAGACGCCATTTTTTTACACACGAGCACTACGGGTACCTATGGAGTCTTAACAACACGCGTACAGTGTTTTATACCGTAGATTATGTAAAAACTAATACCTTACCGGACGAAATAACGTCCCATTATGTGTCAACACGATGCGGTGTTGGTGACTGACAGGTCACCGTGACATAACTTGACACGTGAAATTGACATGTTGGTCAAATTGGATTTGGGATTACTGTCTGCTGCTAGAGGTCCATGATCAAGGTATTTGTTTTATCATTAAAATGTGTTTGTTAATAAACAGTACACACCACTTTTAGATCGTACATATTTAGACATAAGCCATATATAGTGCCTAAAAAAGTGGCGTATACTGTATAATAGAAAGTTTATATTTTTCGTGTACTCCGATCTTTCCAGTAACTGGATGTACTGTAAACTGTAGAACGTTTCGTGGAATAAAACAATTACTAGTAGAAATGCTATCAATGTCCCCCGCACCCCCGCCCACCCAAGTACGGTTGATATGGGGAGGATGGGGGTGGGTAGATGGAGCTTGAATACCGAAAACACCCCCACCCCTCAGATTCATGAATGTAAATTGTTAGCGTTGTCTCTTTATCGTTATGTTATCCGCATTGTATCGCACATTCGTGAATACATACTCGATACAACTACCATCGAAATAATGTAAACAGCCATTGACATGTCAGATTAATATTTATGTACAGTAACATAGATCTACATACACATATGTGTACATATATATCCATGACAGTTAGTAGAGTTTTGAGTTTTCCTTTATAAATATGTTACATTATGTATAACAAAGGATAAACTCTGTCTGTTTGATCATTGACATTGGATTGATGTTGTTTTTCAGAGAGGCCTCAAATTTGAATCGTGCCCTTGAGCAATTCTAAGTGAATTGATACTGACGACTTCAGAATGTCAAGCCGAGTTAAATGCCATTGGATCATTTTGAGGTGGGAGCCCTTTTAAAAAATGTTTACACTTGTGTAGTTCTTTAAATGGAGCTTGTGTTATGCTTGCACGGTGCTGTTCAAAGTTACAGTAAACAATGTTTTCGGTGATAATGCAGCGTGATTGTCATATGAGCTCGTGTAAACTACATGTACTGGATACATGCGAAAACAAGTTGTGTTAAAGGGACACTAGGCAATATTTTTTTTTAAACTTCTGGAGTTTCGGTCAATTTTTCTGCATAATTTGCATTAGGGATCATTAATAGTATTTATTAGAATAGTTCAGAACTGTTGATAACAGTGCACCTATAATATAGTTAAGCATTTGATAGAATAACGAAGACAAAATGAAACACTTTTATTTAATTTTTAATGCAAGCAGGTTTAAATTTAAAATGTTACCAGGTTAACAAATGGAGATGCTAATGTAAATGCTTGATAAATACTTCAAGAGTGCCGTGTGTCCCTTTAACATGAACTAATTACAATATTATTATGGTCTATGTGATGGGTCCCCAATTTATTAAAGGGACACAGAGCAAATTTTCAATCTTGTGTCTGTTTTACACATTTTCACATCAGAACAGACCACACATCTACAAAAGTGTCTTCCCAACTGCCCTATTTAATCTTGTTTTATTACTAAAACTAGCGGCATCACCAGGTTTTGAGATAGAAAATAAATAGTTGTATATTAATGTTTTCTCCCCATGTAAAATGACCTTACTAAGTCATTAAAGTAAAATATTCTATCAACAAAACGTGTACAATTTAACAATTTTAGATTTTTGGCAAGAGTTGTATTTTATTCCCCTTCTAGTAAAAATGGCTTATAGAGCATTGCACCATCTGTCAGATTTAACTTTCCTTATAATAGATTCTTGCTGTAGTACTGTTGGGTGAAAAATACATTAAAATTGTTCTGTAATCATGTCAGGTCAATCATATACTCGTATGATACACAATATAATATGTATTGACCCTTTATTTGATGTGCCATTTACTCAGTTTTGGTCAAGGGCCGTTTATAGCATATCGGCTTTGAATCCAGTGAACACGGATTCAAGTCTTACTGGCGCTACTGGTTTACTTCGATGTATCCTGCTAGCCCATTGTGTCAAACTGTCCCATTCCCCTTAACATGCCCTAGCTCCCCCTAGCAACACCTGATTCAAATTGAATACTGTACGCGACTTATTTTTACTTTTTATTTTCTTTCAGGCTGCACGTCATGTGGAAGAAGACTCCATGTACACCACTGGCCAGAGTCAATGCTGAATTTTATGTTCGCTTAATTATTTGCTTAATAAAGTATACATATGAACTAAAATATTGTCTTTATAAACATGATAAATATGTCTTCCACCACAAAGATTATATTTGGCTTTTCCGTTCGTCCGTCACAAATCTTGTCTGCGCTATTTGTTGGATTTTTACGAAACTTTGTAAGAAGCATCAGTATGTGCATATCAAATATTGAAGGTCAAGGGCGCCGTGACCCAATAATGATCATGAAAACCCTTGTCTGCACTGTGCACTTCCCCAGAAGCAAATCTCATAAAAATTCATGGTTTGAGTGCATTTGGTGAGAGAATGATGCTTATTGATTTTAATGTCATTAGGTCAAAGATCATTGTCACCGTAACATGATAATTTAAAATGTTGTAAACTGTAAGTCAAATATCATGAACTTAATGGATGGATTGCTTCTGGCGAGAGGGTGATCCTTTTGATTGTGAGTGGGTCAACGGTCAAGGTCACATACCGGATAATGTCCGTAATGAAACTCTTTTTTACTTTCTCTAAAGCTAATTTCATAAAACGTCATACTTTGACTGCCTTTGGTGAATAATCCCTGTTTATTTTGAAGTCAGTAGTTGAAAGGTCCGTTACCATGACCGGAATATGAAAAGTCTTGTCCACGCAGTGTTTCCTTTTACCTAAAGCAAATTTCATAAAACTTCATTGGTGGACAGTGGAAAGAGGATGATCCGTTTGATTTTTAGGTCAAAAGTCAAGTTCCTGCTGACATCCATTATCAAAAATTTATAAACAAGGATAAGCATATGGTACAACACACATGTTATAATATAACTATATATGCCCTATAAAGATAACAGACCCGCACTTTTCGGATTCACGCGTACAGTGTTTCACAACACCACAAACCATTGACACAATTTCATGTCCACATATTTATGTTATGCAATCTTCGAGTTTACACAAAATCATGTTTGTTACTGACAGTAGCATGTCTGTTACTCGTCAGTCATTTACTCGAGTCGCCCCCTCAGTTTCAAACGAACAGTTAAAAGAATATACTTCCTTCTGCCTGTTAAACTTATATTAGTTTATCGCTTTTTCTGATTTCGAAAATTAACTCTGACATTAACCCAAAGCATGTATAGATCAAAAATTTAGTGTAAAATACATAGACACATACATTTTAAATATATGTGTTTACATAACAAAATTATTTAATTGTTTCTGTAGCCGGTGGTCTTTCTAAATGAATATGAATGTTGCCGTCTTGGGTCGGAAGGCCCTGTTACTTAATTAGTACTTGTCTCCGTTTATTGAAATTCAACATATATACAGAGGAGAGATGTATCTATATGATTTTGTTTTTATTCTCGCTTCTTAAATGACGAAATAAATCGATTTAAATAAAAGGCGCATTCTCAGCAATACACAACGTACTGTGTGCGTTGGTGGGGAAGCCGACGGGGTAATGGAGGGATACAGTCATACTACCGTAATGTTGCTCTCATAAATACTGTGAACATACTACATCAATAATATAACAACTACTGAACAATGTTGAAATCGATTTATCTTTATAAATGAATTCATAATTCCACAATTTTATTCCGTGCGAACATCGATTTGGAACGTGGAATCGGCGTATTTAAGCGATTACGGTGTACGTCGTTAATTTTCGGGGGGGGGGGGGGGGGGGGGGGGGGGGGGGGTGAAGAACTTGCCTCCGTTTTTTTTTATATTTTACATATCTACAGAGGAAAATTGTATTTACGCGTACATGCTTTTTTCTGTTCTAAATGATGAAATAAATCGAATTTGATTAAAACTGCGCATTCGCAGCTATATACAACTTAATCAATACGGTATAGAGGGTGGTGGGTTGGCATGAAGGGCGGGGTTGCGGGATACTACCGTAATGGTGTCCTTGAAAAATACTGCGAACATTCTACTCTAATAATTCATTAAATACAGAACAATGTTGAAATCAATATATCTCTTAAAAAGGATTTCACAATTTCATGGTTTTATATCCCGCGTGTACATTACTTCGGAAGGCGATTGGTCATATTTTAGCGAACACGGTGTACTTTGTTAATTTTGGGGAAAAAAAAGTACTTTTTTCTGATTGACTTTAAATTTTTGGTTTTTAATAGTAGACATGTCAATGAACACTTTCAAGAAAAAAAAATCATTCTCGTTGTTAAAACTTCATTTTTTTGCAATTTTTTCGATTCAGAAAATTAGCACTGCAATATATATTTTCACCAGCCTCATTTCCTTTCCCGACGTACCGTTGCAATTTGGTCTGTTAAACCTATTCCGAGCACTCCGGCATAAACAAAGCATGTATAGATCAGAAATTTAATCTGGAATGCATGATACATACATTTGAAATATATGTATTGAAATAATGGAATTATTTTCATTTTTTGTGTACCCAGTCGCGTCTGTAAATGTATATGCGTTATGCCGTCTTTGAGTCCGCAGGGTCATGTTAGTTAATTTTGGGAAAAAAAAAAGTACTTGTATCCGATTTCATTAAAATTTTGCATATGGACAGAGGAAAGATTTATCTATGCGTACATGCATTGGTTTTTATTCTCGCTTCTAAATGAAGAAATAAATTGATTTTTGATTTAAAAGCGCATTTTTGGCAATTTAAACCTTTAAAACAACCTAAATTCATCTCTTGAAAAATACCTTTAACTATTAATGGGAATTACACAAAGTGTACACCAATTATGTTCAACCATGTAGTTTGTGAATATTATTACTTTAACAACGATCTGTGATTGTGTTTTGTCATAATCACAGTTTATAAATAAGAGGTGAAGAAATCTGACCAGTGGACAATTTTCCCGATATGTCATTTTGTTATCGATTTTATCACGTGACCCTTGTTTGATAAATATCCCTACGCCATAGGGCTGGCGTTCCTACTGAAAGTGAAAATAAATTATTGATTAATCAATCGAGGTGCACATTTTAATGCTTGATAAAAACTTGATAAATGCTATGTGTCCCTTTAATAAATAAAAAACAATTATTGATGATGCAAATTAATTTGTTTATGTAATACCCTTTAATATTTGGGACGTTTTGATGTAAATATTTGAAATAAATGTTTTAAATCAAATAAATAATTCATTTTGATATCTGACTTGTTACATATTTTTTACTTAGTCATGAAAGATAATATTTAAGGCCTTAATATGTACCTTAAATGTGTATTGTTTACCATTGAATGGTTGAGGCGGCATATGATGTTAGTTATCTGTGCGTCTATATCCTTCCACAGTTTTTCACCAATCTTTTCGAAACTTTACATGATCTTTAATAAATTATCTATGATGTCTAGAGGAGCATATCGATTTTGCATCAAAATAAAAGTTATTTATGAATATATATTCTTGCATAGTACAATTTTCCACGGATTGTTTTCAGGTGTGTTCATTCAAGTCCCATGGACATATTGAGTCATGGAGATGTTCGTTGCCTTTTTATATTTTATACATTCTCATCTTCACCTCTCACCGCTGCGGGTTCAATTCCACAGTAAGTACACAGTACTGGTTCTACCCAGGATATATGGCCTAAAATGTGCTATAATGACATAAAACACAATTCAACTTTAAAAATATAAAGTAAAACAAATGGCCCTTCTTTATTTTCCTTCGATGCTATCAGTATAAGTATTACGACAGTGTTTCTGTCTGATAAAAAAATTCATCTTAGGTTTTCAACCGACAAAATGTCTATATTTAAACTAATACAAGTAAGATGAGGGCCTCAAACCCTTTTATGTGTGGGTGATATATTCCACGGTTGATTCATGATACTAGCATGGGACAGCTATAGTACATATGACAGTGCTGAGTTGCAGTTGCGGATGAATTGAATTGAATATTTAACGCTCATCAACACAGTACATTTATATTTAAGCCGCCCCAGAGCGAGGGGGAAGGATACATCGGAATCTCGGGAACCGTGCCCTACTCTTATTATCAAACTAGATTCCTATGGTTCTTTAACATGCTCGGATGATAGACCTATACGCGGGACCACCCTAGTTTCGTCCCCATCCGACGACTCGAGGCGTAAGGGAATGTGTCCTTGCCCAAGAACACACCGACAAAACTCAGTGGCACCACTCCGGCCTTACATATCCGCTGGCCTACTGACTCGGCCGAGTTGCCGGATGGACAATTAGACACTGGACAGTCTAGTCACAAAAACACAAGCACAACAAACATATATCTATCTGATAAGAGGTTTATAGAATGTATGCTTGGAAGAGCTTTGTCAAAAACAGACTTTCAGTTTGGATGGGGCGCATCCTTTTAAATCTCAGCTCAGATGCCCTCCCCCTCCTTCTCTCAATCCCAACTCCCATCTTGAACAGTAGCGATTGTTACGTAAACTTTCCACATATGAGAGGGTGCCCAATACTACCCGCTTTATCGAATACGCGCCTGCAGTTCTTGCGAGGTCAGTCGAGTCAAAATTACAGTTAAATCAAACAATTCGTATTTTCGTGTACTATTGATAAAGAAATAACATGCTTTTCGTGATATGCAGCAAAATTCATGTAATGTGTGAGCTAAAACAACAATTCAAGTATCTCCTCGTACTTTATTTAAAAAAAACACACGGTTGTTGTCATTTTAATCGTATTTTTAAAATGGCATCTTTTAGAGTTATCGCCCCTCGCTTCCACATTTTACAAGGCGGGTCTGCATTTATCACGCAGTAGAGCTTCTAAAAAAAAAGTCGGTACAGCCGAAAATCACGAAACCTAAAGGGGAAATGAAATTTCATGATCAAAAATTGTCAAAATTTTCCAAATTATGCGTTTTAAAAAATTCAAAATGGCGGACATTTTTTTTTTTGACGCCGAAAGACGACGTACTACTTTTCGTTGTCAAGCGTGGTTGCGATATTTGAAAGATGTAGGAAAATATCAAGGCTGCTCCCGTACTGTACCTAATGTAACCAACACTTAGGATTATACTAATTTGTTTTTAATCATTATGAGAAATTATCAAATATTTAAATTATGCAGAAAAAAATAATTACTGGACCGGAGTTTGCCATGCAGTGGATAGCACGGTGGACTTGAAATTCTAGGACAATAGTTCAAGCCTCACTGGCGCAACTGAGTTTCGTCGGTTTGTTCTTGAGCAAGACACGTTCAATTATCGTTGTTTGGGCGGTCCCGTGTATCGGAGTCTATCCTACGAGCACGTTGAAGAACCATAGCTATGGAATCAATTTGTTAGTACCAGTAGGGCAGGATCCCGGATTGCATGTTCTATGTATGTTTCCACTCTCGCTGTGACGGATCTTAATATATTGTAATGTGTTGATGAGCATTAATCTTCGTTCAAGTCGAAACGAATTAAGATTGTCGTCTGTCCGCATCTGGCATCATAAAACATATTCCTTGGTAGGACAAAAACAATACCGCTTAGTCCAATGATAGGATGAAAGGATGTGCCAGTACATGTATATCACTGCAACAATACCGCTTAGGCCAATGATAGGATTAAAAGGATGTGCCAATACATGTATATCACTAAAACAACACCGCTCAGGTCAATGATAGGATAAAAGGATAGGCCAATACATGTATATCACTATAACAATACCGCTCAGGCCAATGACAGAACAAAATGATGTGTCAGTACATGTATATCACTTCAACAATACCGCTCAGGCCAATGATAAGATACAAGGAATTGCCAATACATGTATATCACTAAAACAACACCGGTGAGGCCAATGATAGGATAAAAGGATGTGCCAGTACATGTATATCACTAAAACAACAGCGCTCAGGCCAATGATAGGATAAAAGGATATGCCAATACATGTATACCACTACAACAATACCATGCTAGGATAAAATGTGGCACAATTCATATATATCACGAGAAAAATATCACTCAGGCCCACGATAGGACAGGTGGTGGTACCAATACATGTATATCACCAACACAATACAGATCAGGCCTAAGGTAGGTACCATTACATGTATATCACCAAAACCAAAAACAATACTGCTCAGGTCTATGGTAAGATAAAAGATGATACCAAAACGTTTATATCACCAAAACAATACCGCTCAGGCCCAAGGTAGGATAAAAGGTGGTACCATTATATGTATATCACCAAAACCAAAAACAATACTGCTCAGGTCTATGGTAGGATAAAAGATGGGACCAAAACGTTTATATCACCAAAATAAAACCGCTCAGGCCCAAGAGAGGATAACATGTGGTATCAATACATGTATATCACGAAAACAAGACCACTCAGGCCCATGGTAGGATAACATGTGGTACCAAAACATGTATATCGCCAAAACAATACCACCCAGGCCTAGGGTAGGATATAAGGTTGTACCGAAACAAGTATATCACCAAAATAACAATGCTCATGCCCATGGTAGGCTAAAAGGTGGTACCAACACATGTATATCACCAAAACAATACCTCTAGGTAAAGCATATCGTTCAGGCCCATTATAGGATACAAGGTGGTGTCAATACTTGTATATCACTAAAGCAACAGCACTCAGCCCCGTGGTATGATAAACGGCGTTGCCCATATATCCCTAAAACTATTCTGCTCAGGTCTATGCTAAGATAAAAGGCAATGACAATGTATAACAAAACTGTTTAGGTCCATAGTAAGATAAAATGTGATGCCCATAGATCACTTAATAATGCGCAGGTCAATGGACAGATAAAAGGAGATGCCTACATATCACTAACACAATACTGCACACGCCCATGGTTGGATGTGTCAGTAATAAATAATGAATAGTTAGGCAATATGCCGAGATATAACGGGACGACCAAAATAACGATGATGTTACTAAAACAGATACAGGATATCCTAGGTCGAACTGAATCAATGATTGTCTATTACCAGTTTCTATCAACCGGACAGATATACTATGACGAAGTCAAAGACCCGGAGACGAGGGTTTGTAAGAACATGAATTGAGACGATCGACCTTGCTCTGACATGCAAACAAAATATGAAAGGTGAAATCTGGAAATCGTCGAACACGATAAAACAAAAAAAATTGCTGTCTCGGTTTGATTGAGACTGTTCATGAACGGTAGTGAAAATTGCTTGCTACCGTTCACGCCCCCTTGGCTCGGGTTGAGCAGAATTCAATAATCAAAATGCTAATAGTACAGAAAGTTCAGCCATCCCGAAGATGTTATGCATATGGCGGTGAACATGAAACCTTCAATGAGGTGTTTTCACACTATTCCGTGGCCAGCGGCGTATGGTCGCAGTTTCTAACAAGAGAAAACAATGGGCGTAATAAACAAAATGGAATTTAGCTGGGAGCAGAGGTTATAAAGCCCGCGTATGACAGGTAACAGTCAAAAGACTAAATTAAAAAGCAGGCAAATACATGTTCTATTTAACACATGTTCCACAATGCATTGAATTTCATTAATTGACTGTTCTTTCAAAACTACCGAAAAAACGTGGATATTTCAAAGAGAAGTATCGGGTTGGTTTGTTAAGCTCTGCGTGTTTTAGAATATGTGTTGCAACGCTTTTCTAGGCAATAAACTGAACATTCGCTATATTAACTTATGACCGTTCAGGAATCGATGATCGTAATTATTGAGGAAAAGACATCTTATATAATCATCGCCTTTTAGTAAATATACCGTCCAGTAAAAGTGTTCAACCAGCATCTGCATGATGCTGGGCTTATACTGAATTATAGAAGCTGTTTTTACTTAAATATCAACTGTGCGGAGGAAACATTATAGAATGTAGATGAAGGTCAACTTGATTTTCCTAGGGCTAAAACAATTTCATATTCCAATTGTGCAGGCTATGTATAACTCTGCTGCTTTTTTCAGTCGACATAACTGACTGTGAGTATATGAAATATATTAACTTATTTTTTTCAGTACATTAGTACTGTGTTTACTGCGTGTTTTTTTGGAAGCAATGACATTATTAAAGCGTGATTTGGGCGATGGCGGAAAAAAATTGCAAATAAACACAGTTTCATTCGCCTTTTCAATGAGTATTTGTATGTTGATGAGATCAGGGAAAAGTTAGTGATTTCAATATTTTGAGTGGATCTATTAAGAAATATTTTTAGCCACATATATCAAGTTTGCCTTTTTATTTAATTCATAACACTGTTGTGTTCCTCGGACTTAGTGCGTTACTGTTGAATGAGGTGTACATTGAACTTATAATTTGAATCATGGCTCAGCCGGAAATTCCTCGAACCTAAACAAAGGAAGTAGGTAATATATGTTTGCCACGAATGCCTCAACCTTTTCATCACAAGGGCATATTCCCCTATTTAAATATGCAATTAAGATGAAGCAATGACATTTCGTAAAATACAAATTTGACCTGACGCAGTTGTCCGGACCGTTGATCTATTGAACCTCAAAGCGAATAGGTTCTACAACTTACCAGGCAATAAATACACAGTTATTATAAAATCAATCTATGCAGCCGTTTTCTTTTAAATGAGCAGAAACCAATTTTTATAAAAAGCACGTCAAAATGGACCTACCCAAAGTGAATAGATTCTACATATTCACAAGATATAAATGCATACTATTTATAAATCAGTTCTCTTTTAAATTAGGAGATAACACTTTTGTAAAGCGGTGACAGTGATTTTGACCCTTGGGCTATTTACATAAAATAAAAATGCGTCCACGTCTCACCAGTATATGAATACACATGAAAAAATAACATGAATCTGTGCAGCAGTTCATTTTTAAATGAGCGGAAACGGATTTGCATAAAAAGTTATGAGCTAGGTTATGTTTGCAGGATAACAATTATGGCATAGCTCTGCCAAAATGAAAATAATGTGTAACAAGAAGATGAAGATGTGCGTGATGTTTCGTGAACATATGTCAGATACTGATAAGTTATGCCAAGATAAGATTGCAAGTTAACGTGTGACGGACGAAGGAGGACGACGATGGACGACAGACGAACCAATACGTGGCTTACCACAACACTCATATTACATACAATAGGAATGTAAATATTAAATATTTAATAATGCAACAGTTTTTAATGAACCTCTTTCGTGTTTAACATTCATTACAATTGGATATAAAAAATGCTTTCAAAAACATGTTATAAAATTGCCGTGATTATTATTCAGAATAAGTATTTTGTTCGACGCGCGTTACATGATCGGAAACATTTAGTTTACTGTCAAAGTAAAGAAGGTAATATACACTGGCCAAAAGATCTAACTAGACCCCTAATACTATTATAAATAACTCAACCAATTTTCAAGGTATCGTGATACAATTTTATACACAGCTTTATCAATCAATTATACACAGACTGTGGAAATTTCATAAAAATCCATTGACTAAAAACTAAAAAAAATAACATTTTTAAAACTGACCCACGAAATCAAAAGTCACTGATTTATGAAAAATCAGTCAGTATTTAGTGTGGCCGCCGTTTGCTTGTATTACTGCCAAACATCTCTGTCTCATGGAGTTAACATTATTCATTCCGTGGCCGAGTAGTCAGAGTCTCTGACTTGAAATCACTTGCCTCTAGCCGCTGTGTGTTCGAGTCCTCATCGGACTATGAATCTTTATGTGAGGAAATATAGATATAAAAATCGAACAGGAAAAGCAGCATTCAAGGACGACAATCAACAACAAACACACAAAGAAACAAAAAACACACATTTAAAGATGTATAAAAGGCCAAATAAGACATCACAAACACAAAAAGGTTGATAATAGGGCTACCGCCTTGGAACTGTCAGTGGCAAAAAAGGCCGCTGGGGGTTTAAATGCAGTAATACAAGCAAACGGCGGCCACACTAAATACTGACTGATTTTTCATAAATCTGTGACTTTTGATTTCGTGGGTCAGTTTTAAAAATGTTAAATTTTTTAGTTTTTAGTCAATGGATTTTTATGAAATTTCCACAGTCTGTGTATAATTGATTGATAAAGCTGTGTATAAAATTGTATCACGATACCTTGAAAATTGGTTGAGTTATTTATAATAGTATTAGGGGTCTAGTTAGATCTTTTGGCCAGTGTATATATATATATATATACATACATGACTATTCATAATTTTCCGTTGCAAAGATATTGAGATTTTATCTTATTTTCAGTAGGTGATAAAATGTGTGTTACTCGGTTTTTATCCTTAGGTTCTATAGTAAAATAAAAATCTTTTGCAGAGTAAAAAGACGATAATTTTCAAGGTTTTGATTTTGAAAAATACATATATTGAATCAGTTTGCATGAATGTACATGAAATATGCAGGGTTTGAAAAGAATCACACTGTAGATACCTTAATTTTAACAGTAAACTTTGTTGAACATCAAGGATAAAGACCGAGTTTATCACCTACCAGAATGTATTGGTATGTCTTATTTCTGGTCACTGATTGGTCAGTTTTTTTGATGATGCTCTATCAAAATTATGAATACGTCCCAACAAAAGTTGGTGTAATGATCTATCAATAAAAGTGTGAGTAATGTGTAATTGTTGATATATTACTTTAGAACACGCATATGGAATTGTTGGAAATGAATTCCAATATTTCCTGCGAAACCGGAACGTTACCATTTAGTTGACGAAAAGCAGCTTTTAGCTCATGACTCGACCTGAAGATTTACCGAACACAGACACAGTACGATTGCCAATGACAGCTGCGGTTGTCCCGATTTAAAATAAACAACAACAAAATACAACGATCTTACCAAGCCTACGTGTTAATTAATTGTACATTAACAACTGCCCTAACACCCAATGTTTACCTCTAATATATAAACATATGATGCAACAGTTAATTAATAGCGAGCACAGATCGCGTCGCGAAATTAAGTGTACATTAACAACTGCCCTAACACCCAATGTTTACCTCTAATATATAAACATATGATGCAACAGTTAATTAAAAGCGAGCGGAAGCGAGCTCCTATGGTATCATGCAGGCGAAAAGTAAACATACCCATCCATCCTTTGAGCTGATCCTTTTGAAAAGTCTTGGGTCATTTACTGCAGTTTATGGGCGACTTCAACCGTGAAGTAGCATATTTCGTTACGAAATTAACAAGATAAGCATTTGTACCGAGCAGAGCCGATGATCGGCTAATGGTAACACATGTGCAAATGTTGAAATCGTACCTGGCTGGGCAAAACAACTGTGTCGCACCGGAAGCGCCGCCATTGATGAAATTGTGTTCGGCAATTTCGGATTTTTTCCTCAAATCATCAGAGGATCAGTCTGTTTCACTTGGACGATTGTCTCTTTTCGTAGTTTGGAGTATTCGTACTAGTTCGGCTAATCCCGTCACAAGTAGTTACGAATGAAGCGATATTCATTAAAAGAATGCTTATCATTAGAAGTTGTTTTATTATTTGTTATTGGTTGTCAAAATTAAACTAATTCAAAAATTCAAAAATTCAAAAATTCAAAATTTCAAAATTTCAAAATTCAAAATTTCAAAAATTTTAAAATTCAAAAATTTCAAAATTCAAAAATTTCAAAAAATTTAAAATTTCAAAATTCAAAAATTTTAAAATTCCAAATTTTCAAAATTCAAAATTTTCAAAAATTCAAAATTTTAAAATTTCATAAAAATTAAATTTCAAAAATTTTAAAATTCAAAATTTCAAAATTCCAAAAATTTCAAAATTCAAAATTCAAAATTCAAAATTTCAAAATTCAAAAAATTCCAAAATTTCAAAATTTCAAAATTCCATGAATAATTTGATTTAATAATAAAATAATTGTTGCCTTTTAGGTTCGGTCGATATGTGTTGTATTTATCGACCTGAGAAAAGTGATATCGACCGAGGCGATATCAATTAGGTCGATAAATAGAGTTTAAGGGAGATATTTTCAGTATCTCAAAAACACTGGTTATTAAACTATACTCGGTAAAAAAAAGTTTTGGACCAGGGTATATAAAGTCATATAAAAATAAAACTAGTGGACAAAATTTAAGTATCTTTTTTTAGTAACCAAGGTCTACCCTACCCGGTTAATTTGGTACCAGAAACATTAAAGATTTGATTTTAAAAAAACACGCGAACACACAAAGGGTCTGTAAAAAATGTTGCAAAGTCCATACAAAGAAACAGTTACGGACACATTCGAGTAACCAATAAAACGATTATTATTTTTTCGCAAACTTTCATTGTAAACAATAATTATTGTTGATTGTTGATCTATTGTGAATTATCAACTGAGATAATAAGGGTTATGGTCGAATGTCATGGTTCAGCAATCATTGTACGGGTTCGAACACTGCCATGGTCCAAAACTTCTTTTACATAGAACGCCAAGACGACGTTACGTCATCCAAGACGACGTTACGTCATACAAACAAAACAAGTGGAACCGGAACTCTTCGTTAATTTCCGTAATCGTTATTTCCTAGTGGCGGAATCTGACGATGACGTCCGTAAAACAATCGGAACGTCATTTGGCATTCCCGCCACTGACGCAAAAGGCCGAACAATGTTCCGTACTGGGAAATATCTCCCACTGGGCAAACGAGTAGATATAGGTTTTCTATTCCCAGTATTTCCTATACAAATCACAGACAAATATGTAATATATACACATATCGACCTCACTAAAAGGCAATAATTTTATAATATTGCTGATAACAGGGTTGGCATGGAGGAGTTAGTCCAAATTTACCACAGTCCTGACATGACCAAACTTTAATACGAGAGGGAAATGATAAATGGTCAAGGGTGGGCCACAGCTTGTGAGACTGAAACTGTGTCTACCATTTTAGGCTACAACATCAATGTACAATGAGTTTGGTGCAGAGCAATATCACATGTATTCTTTTTCAAACAATGAAGGAGAATTGTCATGTACAACCATTGACTTACTTTTGAACAATAAACAGTTTCAAGTTCTAATGACGCTGACCAGTAGTAAAAGTAAAAAGCGAATATCACCCACCGAAAACACGCATGGCAACAAGAGCAAACATAATTCAGAAAATTATATTAGTACACCATATACTGAACCAAATAAGGACTCAAATTCCAACTCTAATATAACCAATGACATCCAATCTTTATGTAGGAAACTAGGAATCAAAACCTCTTGAAAACGAAACACAGTCAGAATCAAAGAAAAAGGGAAATGAGAAATAAACGGGAAAAAATGTATATTATCAAAACATATCAAATAAATGACATACCAGAAGCTGCATTACAGAAAGATGAAAAATTCAACCTTGCTATGGGTGCTATACTTGCTTTTGAAATAGAACAGATGTCGTACGTTTTTTCTAAATGCGAAATTTGTCTAGAAAGAAGAACTGAATTGAAAATGTTCAATGACACTGTTTGTAATAGCTGCCAAAAAGATATGTCTGATACAAAATAATTCTCTCTGGAAAACAATATAAACCCAGGAAAGGTGCCTCTTGAGTTGAAAGAGTAAAAATAAGATAATTTTCAAAATTTGGTTTTAAAAAAAATCACACCGTAGATACCTTAACTTTTACAATAAACTTGGTTAAACATCTATTTGTAAGTGAGGAAGTGTCGATTCTTACGGATGACGGGAGGTTTACAGTACTGGTTCTACCCAGGAAATGTGGGTGGATGTCTCCAACACAAAAAAAATCGACCGTCATACTAGTATATAACCTTACATGTGTTGAAAATGACGTAAAACACCATACAAACAAACAAACTATGATAAAGATCGAGTTTGAGTTTACCACCTACCACAATTTAGAAAATGCCTAGGCCATTGCCTGGTCAGCTGACTTTGATGATCGAAATTATGAATAGTCAATTAATTTACTCATATGTTGATTGACAAAAAACATAAGATAGGTTATTATTTTATCACAACAATATAGAATAATTATTAAGAGTAAAATATTTGGTTTACAAGTTAAATTTTACATGCGATCCGATATATCATGTGGGTATTATTTTAAGAGCTCTGTTCGGTCTTAGGCAGTGCCTAAAATTCATATTAGAAATCATTAAGAATGGTGGTTTCCAAGCAGACTGAAGTGAAAAAAACATTAAAAACCTTTCTCGAACCCATCCAAAAACGACAATGAAATTGCATTTTTACCTATGTCGCCAAAACGGCCATTGACCGGAAGCGTAGCCCAAAGTGTTACCTTGCGCGTTGTTCATTGGCGAAAATTCATTTCACAATTTAATAAAAGTAGATTTCGTGTCGCAGAAATGTATATGTCTTGCTAACCGATTTGGATAAACAAATGATTTGGTTAAAAACTATATTTCATTTGTTTATTTTCCCGTAAAACCATAAATGCAATCAGAATTCTTCGCAGATTTCCGTATTCGGTCGTCTACTATTGTAAGCCATTGACGGAAATCGACGAGGTTATTCCGTGTTCATTCGTGTCAAACCCGATCAATTTGGCAATTTCCGGAATTGTTACGGAAATTATAATACAATGACAGGACGTCATTGATTTACGTCATCATCGTATGTCATCATATTATGACGTATGGTCTGTTAGTAAACAATTAGTGAGCAAGTTGCTTATTACTGATCCATCTTTCTTTGTTTCTTCTTTCTTTCTTTCTACGAGTACTTTTGACGTATTATACACATACTTATGATTATCACAGTTTCGTTTCTGTGGATGAGTTTACCTGCAGGCTTTTTTTATGATAACCACAAAAGTTCAGCGAGAGGGAGTGCGTTTTCAATTCTCGAGACGTGAACCTCCGGGAGTCGAACTTCTATATCCAGAGGCAAGTAAGCTAACCACTCTGTCACCGCATCTTTTTTTTACCGCAGAGTAACATTATGGTCCATTATGAAAAAATATCACTACTAGTATTTAGAACAACACCAGGTCTAGTGTGACTAAACGATGGTTAGGCCCAAGATGTTACTCACACTGACAGGAGTAGAAACAGCCTCCTTCCCGAGATCCCAATAATTTGACTGGCTTGTTTGGGTAGGGGAAGTTCAAAAGGTATTTTTACCCTATGTTGCATATTTTGGGGCGCTTCGACCTTTTATCCAAAAATGGTTTTAATGAGTTGGGAAAACCGAAATTAAGACATCCTGAAACTATTGAGGCTAACTGAAGTTATATTTGAGATTTCTTATTTTTTTGCTGTCCCAGCAACATGGCAGATGTACACCCGAAAAAGGCTAATGCAGGATGTAGACATATAGATAGGAATTTACATACAAAAAGCCTAATCTGAACTGATGGCTGTAAAATATTTATTTTTTAACCGAATTTTCAAATTAAGGTGTTTTTATTTACCACTAAAATTGCCAGTTCCAATTATATAAAATGTATTTATATTTTGTTAAAATTACTCACTCTAATAGCTGAAAAACCTTTAGCTTATATATATAATAAACAAACGACCGAAATAATAGCAAATTTGTCGGGTTTAAACTCCACCATAATGTACAGGATTTGTACTTTTTTTTTGCCTGGATTGCGTAGCAAATCCAGGCTTACAGTTTGGCGATTTTCATGTGTCTGTCCGTCTATCCGTCCGTCCGTCTACGAGTTTTGAAGTTTTCGTTTAAGGTTTTGTTTTTTTCTCATTTCTCAAAAATGAATGTCGAAAAGCTTTGAAACTTGACAATTGTTCAACATCATTACAAATGTCATATGAAAATAACCCTAACTATGTCATTTATTTTACCAGGACTGAATAGCCCCCTTTTCACACAGATTTTTCACTTAAAATGTTAAATTCGCAATCCGGTGTCACGTGAGATCCACACGCGTGGACAAAAAGTCCACGCGTGTGGATCTCACGTGGGGTTCATGAGATTCACACGTGAGATTAACACGCTTTTCAAGTATGTGTCATTTAATGATATATGGAGTATATATAATATGTGAATCATATGATTTTGGTATATTTCAGTTATATTTTGAACTTTTTGATAAAATAATATAACAATAAAGCCCACTGTGACGGTGATAATATTGATAGAATGTTGCTAATCCTTAACGCATATCTTCTATGTGTGTGTGTATGTAATAATAATGCTTAGCAAAGTAATTATGGTCTAGAATGCCACATGTGATTGTTTTTATTTCAAAGTGACAATTTATTTTTAAAATATAATAATGTTTTGTGGGATGTTTTGCATCTTATAATAGCTGCATTATTATAATAATAATATAATATAACGAAAATAGGATGTGGCTGATTAGAAATCAGCCTTAAAAGGGTAAAATGATAAATAGATACACTAAAAAAATCAATAATTCAATACAATTGACTGATTTCTTTTCATTTATAGGATACATATATAAAACATATATTACAGCAGGTGCGGATCCATGATTCCAGCTTAGCAGGGTGGAGCGCAATGTTGGGAGTGAGGTGGATGAGGTGTGAGTGGGAAGAATTGATTTTTAAGTGTGCTTTTCGCAGTTTATTGGATCGCAGCTGCTTTCGTCTCATGTTTACGCTTTGAATAGGCACCAGCCTCCTAAATCCGCGCCTGAGCAAGAACATCATATTTATAATATACAAAACGCATGCACATGCGCAAATGACGGGGAAAACCAGATTGTTTGTGTATATATAGTTTATATTATAATGTTTTATGGTCGGCTTTTTACTTGATTTGGACTTTATACTAGGGAATTTGGTGTTACAATTTTATATTGAGTGATGAAATAATGACTAAATAAGGTAATTGAACGGCTGAACAAAACAATATAGATTATTTAGAGCCGCTCCAGAGAGAGTGTCAAGTGATATTATAACATACTGAGTGGTGAAATTGTATGTATTTGATTGAGTTGCCCAAGGATCTTTTCAGATTGATTGCAACAGTGTATATGTACATTTTTTCAGTTTATGGAGGATGACCTCCAACCTCCATACACTTATGACGAGCCAAATAAAGTTTCTTTATTTCTACCCAAATCTATGTTCAGTAGAGTTCGTGAAATTCTAAAAATAGAAAAAAAAGTAAAGAAACTCTAGAAGTTCGTAAGAAGAGTTTTAGGCTTGGTTTCCAGTCTGCAAGCAAAATGATACATATAAATACTTTTTAGCAGTGAGCTTAGCTCTGTGCTCAACTTAACTTTATATTGCTACCCCGCTGGAATACCCCGCCGTTAAATGATACCACAAACAGTCACATACTGACAATGGCCCGACTTGTCCCAGCACTACGCTTTATATGCTGAGCCTCAGTAAGGGAGTACCATTGTTATACAGTCTGGAATGGCCCAGCCGGGGACTGAACACACTATAGTCCAAAGTAGACCCAACTCCACGGTTTTGCATGTAACACTAACAGTTTGTTTGTATGGTGTTTTACGTGATTTTCAACACATATAAGGTTATACATTATATGACGGTCGCCTGTTTGTGGTGGGTGCAGACAACCCACTTTTCCTGGGTAGGACAAGTACTGTACACCTCCCGCCATCCGTAAGAATCGACACTTTCTCACTTACAAGTCGGACTCCCAGTGGGATTCGAACTCGCAGCAGTGAGAGGCAAGAAGGTTTACAACGCAACGTCGTTAACCCCTTGGCCACGTAGGTAAGTATTAATTATCCAGTAGAAGACAAGTTGCTTCTTTACACACACATTGTGGATAGAATAAAGCTTACTCTACCCAAATCCATGTTCAGTAGACTCACTAAACATAACATAAAATTATATATAATAAGTGTCAATGTAATAAGGCTAAAGACATGTTTTCTTTGCAAAACAACATTTCATCCGTCCATATATTATGCGTATGTCCCGGTCGGTTATTAAACACACGACCTACAGCATGCGTCAAAAATGAACTAATCTAGGTTCAATATACATAGTTAAATTAAACTAAAATCTCAATCCACGGGCTAAAAGTGCTTTATAAGTATAAATTATCCATATAATGTTGCATAGTTACACTAATATAGTGGGCCGAAAAAATGTAACTACCGAATATACACTAAACATACCAGAAAAGCATATAATTATAATAATTACCAATGCAATTTACATATAACCCTGTTTTCCTTACAAATGGACTCTAAATCCGGCCAAATATATCTGTGTGCGGTATGAATTTTAAGATTCAACTTCATTAACGGCTTAATTAATGGGATACCACAGTCATTTGCGTAACATTAATTATAGACACAGCGGGGTCATTACCATAAATCACGCAACTGAACATAGTATCCCATTAGGCTATTACGTAATGACATTACGAGTCAACACATTTGCATATTGAAATCCATATCGCACACTTATATTTAACCGGATTTAGAGTCCTTGATTCAAGTTGTAAATGCAATAATAAATCCGAGTAGGACGGAGGAAGGGTGGAAAATTACCACTTTTTTGCGAGCATAAAATGTCTATATTTCTGACAAATATCGTTTATACGAACACCATTTTGGTTCAAAAATGAAAAAATATTCGGGAACCAACATTCAGTACGGGAGTCATCTTCTCCCAATATTTCCACTACTCGGGACTTCGCACCCCGTATAAGGAGTACGTTTAAAGCAGGCCACGCTACGCCCCTGACACTGGCACGTTACTTTAGTCGACTGCGGGTAATGAACGGATTTAGCTGACAATCCTCTGTCAAGACTTAAGGATGAGATTCTTGATATTTTCTGTACGTTTACACCTGTAAATTCAATAAAGTGTAATTTCAATCTCTCTGAGGTTGTTCTAAATAACCTATAATATGTTGATGAGCCGTAAACAAAATTCAGTTCAATTAAGTTTCCTTATTTAGTCATTATCTCACCACTCCACACGTTATAATAACACTTTCCACTCTCTCTGTGGTATAGACATCAAGTGACGTGTATGCTCTGAGGCGGCTCTATATAACATGTAATGTGTTGATGAGGGTTACACAAGATTCAATTAAAATTTAACTTTTAATTTAGTCATTATTTCACCATGCAATACGTTATAATACATGTACCACTTTCTACGCTCTCTGTGGTAGAGACATCAATTGAAGTCTGTGCTCTGGGGCGGCTCTAAATGTCGTAGTATGTGTTGAGTAGCCATTAAACAAGTATCAGTTCAACTGAATTGACTTATTTAGTCCTTATTTCACCACTCAATACGTTATACAATCACATTCCCTTCTCGATGTGGCGGCACTAAATAACTTATAATGTGTTGGTGAGCCGTTAAGCAATACTCAATTCGATTCAATTATTAAGCTATACTATCACATTCCCCCTCTCTCTGGGGTGGCTCTAATTAACAAAATACTCTCCCTAGATAAAATACAAGTTATATACTTGCTTCATGGAATTTCATAAGAAGACATGAGTTTATTTATAACATACTTGAAGCATGTGTATTACCTGTATTTCATCAGTGGATCCGTGAGATTCTCACGCACTTTATATATCAGTTTATATATTTATGACATCTATGAAACATCTGTATTACGTGTATGTATGTATTACCTTTATTTCATCCTTGGATTCGTGTGATTCGCCCGCATACCTTCTTTTATTTATGACATATATGAATCATGTGTATTACCTGTATTTCTCACGCATACTTTAGTTATTTATGACATCTATGAAGCGTGTGTATTATCTGTATTTGATCCTTGTGATTCTCACGCATACATTAGTTTACTTATAACATCTATGAAGCATGTGTATTACCTGTATTTATCACGCATACTTTAGTTATTTATGACATCTATGAAGCATGTGTATTACCTGTATTTCATCCGTGCGATTCCCAGGCATACATTCGTTTACTTATGACATATATGAAGCATGTGTATTACCTGTATTTCATCCTTGAATCTTTGTGATTCTCAAGCATGTATTAGTTTATTTAGTTCATTTATGAAGCATGTGTATTGCCTGTATTTCATCCTTGAATCCGTGTGATTCTCACGCATACATTCGTTTATTTATGACATCTATGAAGCATCTGTATTACCTGGATTTCATCCTTGGATCTGTGTGATTTTCACGCATGTATTAGTTTATTTATTTGATCTATGAAGCATGTGTATTACCTGTATTTATCCGTGGGATTCTCACGCATACATTCGTTTACTTATATATGAAGCATGTATATTAATTGCATTTCATCCTTGGATCCGTGCGATTCTCACGCATACATTCGTTTATTTATGACATCTATAAAGCATGTGTATTACCTGTATTTCATCCGTGTGATTCTCACGCATACATTCGTTTAGTTATGACATATATGAAGCATGTGTATTACCTGTATTTCATCCGTGTGATTCTCACGCATACATTCGTTTAGTTATGACATATATGAAGCATGTGTATTACCTGTATTTCATCCGTGTGATTCTCACGCATACATTCGTTTATTTATGACATCTATGAAGCATGTGTATTACCTGTATTTCATCCGTGAGATTCTCACGCATACATTCGTTTAGTTATGACGTATATGAAGCATGGGTATTACCTGTATTTCATCCTTAGATCCGTGTGATTCTCACGCATGCATTAGTTTATTTATTTCATCTATGAAGCATGTGTATTGCCTGTATTTCATCCTTGGATCCGTGTGATTCTCTAGCATACATTCGTCGTTTAATTATGACATCTAAAAAGCATGTGTATTACCTGTATTTCATCCGTGTGATTCTCACGCATACATTCGTTTAGTTATGACATATATG
Source organism: Cyrtodaria siliqua (assembly GCA_037043455.1). Taxonomy (NCBI): domain Eukaryota; kingdom Metazoa; phylum Mollusca; class Bivalvia; order Adapedonta; family Hiatellidae; genus Cyrtodaria; species Cyrtodaria siliqua. Next base: position 30,373 of record JAWPHD010008660.1, on the reverse strand, counting down.
AAGCATGTGTATTACCTATATTTCATCCGTGTGATTCTCACGCATACATTCGTTTAGTTATGACATATATGAAGCATGTGTATTACCTGTATTTCATCCGTGTGATCCTCACGCATACATTCGTTTATTTATGACATCTATGAAGCATGTGTATTACCTGTATTTCATCCGTGAGATTCTCACGCATACATTCGTTTAGTTATGACGTATATGAAGCATGGGTATTACCTGTATTTCATCCTTGGATCCGTGTGATTCTCACGCATGCATTAGTTTATTTATTTCATCTATGAAGCATGTGTATTGCCTGTATTTCATCCATGGATCCGTGTGTTTCTCACGCATACATTCGTTTATTAGTGACATATATGAAGCATGTGTATTATCTGTATTTCATCCGTGTGATTCTCACGCATACATTCGTTTATTAATGACATATATGAAGCATGTGTATTAACTGTATTTCATCCTTCGATCCGTGCGATTCTCACACATACATTAGTTTATTAATGACATCTATGAAGCAATTGTATTACCTGGATTTCATCCTTGGATCTGTGTGATTCTCACGCATATATTAGTTTATTTATTTCATCTATGAAGCATGTGTATTGCCTGTATTTCATCCTTGGATCCGTGAGATTCTCACGTATACATTCGTTTATTTATGACATCTATGAAGCATGTGTATTACCTGTATTTCATCAGTGTGATTTTCACGCATACATTCATTCACTAATGACATCTATGAAGCATGTGTATTACCTGTATTTCATCCGTGTGATTCTCACGCATACATTCGTTTATTTATGACATATATGAAGCATGTGTATTACCTGTATTTCATCCTTGAATCTTTGTGATTCTCAAGCATGTATTAGTTTATTTAGTTCATTTATGAAGCATGTGTATTGCCTGTATTTCGTCCATGGATCCGTGTGATTCTCACGCATACATTCGTTTATTTATGACATCTATGAAGCATCTGTATTACCTGGATTTCATCCTTGGATCTATGTGATTCTCACGCATGTATTAGTTTATTTATTTGATCTATGAAGCATGTGTATTACCTGTATTTTATCCGTGGGATTCTCACGCATACATTCGTTTACTTATATATGAAGCATGTATATTAATTGCATTTCATCCTTGGATCCGTGCGATTCTCACGCATACATTCGTTTATTTATGACATCTATAAAGCATGTGTATTACCTGTATTTCATCCGTGTGATTCTCACGCATACATTCGTTTAGTTATGACATATATGAAGCATGTGTATTACCTGTATTTCATCCGTGTGATTCTCACGCATACATTCGTTAGTTATGACATATATGAAGCATGTGTATTACCTGTATTTCATCCGTGTGATTCTCACGCATACATTCGTTCAGTTATTACATATATGAAGGATGTGTATTAACTGTATGTCATGCTTCGATCCGTGTGATTCTCACGCACACATTCGTTTATTTATGACATCTATGTAGCATATGTATTTCCTGTATTTCATCCGTGTGATTCGCACGCATACATTCGTTTACTTATGACGTATATGAAGCATGGGTATTACCTGTATTTCATCCTTGGATCCGTGTGATTTTCACGCATGCATTAGTTGATTTATTTCATCTTTGAAGCATGTGTATTGCCTGTATTTCATCCTTGGATCCGTGTGATTCTCACGCATACATTCGTTTAATTATGACATCTATGAAGCATGTGTATTACCTGTATTTCATCCGTGTGATTCTCACGCATACATTCGTTTAGTTATGACATATATGAAGCATGTGTATTACCTGTATTTCATCCGTGTGATTCTCACGCATACATTCGTTTAGTTATGACATATATGAAGCATGTGTATTACCTGTATTGCATCCGTGTGATTCTCACGCATACATTCGTTTAGTTATGACATATATGAAGGATGTGTATTAACTGTATTTCATGCTTCGATCCGTGTGATTCTCACGCACACATTCGTTTATTTATGACATCTATGTAGCATATGTATTTCCTGTATTTCATCCGTGTGATTCGCACGCATACATTCGTTTACTTATGACGTATATGAAGCATGGGTATTACCTGTATTTCATCCTTGGATCCGTGTGATTTTCACGCATGCATTAGTTTATTTATTTCATCTATGAAGCATGTGTATTGCCTGTATTTCATCCTTGGATCCGTGTGATTCTCACGCATACATTCGTTTAATTATGACATCTATGAAGCAAGTGTATTACCTGTATTTCATCCGTGTGATTCTCACGCATACATTAGTTTACTTATGACATCTATGCAGCATGTGTATTACCTGTATTTCATCCGTGCGATTCCCAGGCATACATTCGTTTACTTATGACATCTATTAAGCATGTGTATTACCTGTATTTCATCGTTGGATCTGTGTGATTCTCACGCATACATTAGTTTACTTATGACATCTATGAAGCATTTGTATTACCTGTATTTCATCCGTGCTATTCTCACGCATACATTAGTTTACTTATGACATATATGAAGGATGTGTATTACTGGTATTTCATCCTTGGATCCGTGGGATTCTCACGCACACATTCGTTTATTTATGACATCTATGAAGCAATTGTATTTCCTGTATTTCATCCGTGTGATTCTCACGCATACATTCGTTTACTTATGACAGATATGAAGCATGGGTATTACCTGTATTTGTTCCGTGTGATTCTCACGCATACATTGGTTTACTTATGACATCTATGAAGCATGTGTATCACCTGTATTTCATCCGTGCGATTCCCAGGCATACATTCGTTTACTTATGACATATATGAAGCATGGGTATTACCTGTATTTCATCCGTGTTATTCTCACGAATACAATCGTTTGCTTATGACATATATGAAGGATGTGTATTACCTGTATTTCATCCGTGCGATTCCCAGGCATACATTCGTTTACTTATGACATATATGAAGCATGGGTATTACCTGTATTTCATCCTTGGATCCGTGTTATTATCACGCAAACTTTAGTTATTTATGACATCTATGAAGCATGTATATTGGCTGTATTTCATCCGTGTGATTCTCACGCATACATTCGTTTACTTATTAAATATATGAAGGATGTGTATTACCTGTATTTCATCCTTGGATCCATGTGATTCTCACGCACACATTCGTTTATTTATGACATCTATGAAGCATGTGTATTTCCTGTATTTCATCCGTGTGATTCTCACGCATACATTCGTTGACTTATGACATATATGAAGCATGGGTATTACCTGTATTTCATCCTTGGATCCGTGTGATTATCACGCAAACTTTAGTTATTTATGACATCTATGGAACATGTGTATTACCTGTATTTCATTCGTGTTATTCTCACGAATACAATCGTTTGCTCATGACATATATGAAGGATGTGTATTACCTGTATTTCATCAGTGTTATTCTCACGAATACAATCGTTTGCTTATGACATATATGAAGGATGTGTATTTTTTACCTGTATTTCATCCTTGGATCCGTGTGATTTTCACGCACACATTCGTTTATTTATGACATCTATGAAGCATATGTATTTCTGTTTTTCATGCGTGTGATTCTCGCGCATACATTCGTTGACTTATGACGAGACAAATAAAGTTTCTTTATTTCTACCCAAATCTATGTTCAGTAGAGTTCGTGAAATTCTAAAACTAGAAAAAAAAGAGTAAAGAAGCTCTAGAAGGGCGTAAGAAGCGTTTTAGGCATGGTTTCCTCGTCATAGAAGTCCCCTGCGCCCCCATCAATGCACTCATCATCAGACGGAAGTAGAGAACTTGGAAGTTTTCAGACAGAAGTCCGCGGGCCATAGCTGAGATCACCAACACAGAGTAGAAGTAGCAGCAGCAGTATATAGTTAGTAATAATTAGGGATCGACGCCGAGGCCTACATTCGACCGTAGTTTGACAACAGAAGAGGGATTCGTGAGAATACAGCCGTCTGATAATGCATGCAGCGCAGGGGCCATATGTGATGGGTGTGGCCCCAAACACAAGGACCCCCGACCACTAGCGGCTGTAGGACAACACACTAGCGGATGTAGCTCAACCACCGTAGCGGATGCAGGCCACCTCGACCACCAGACCACCACTTCACCGCCACAGCGACAACTACACAGAGCAGCAGCGAAACCTACCTACATATCTACAAGAGAAACGACGACACAGCAATACAGCAGCACCAGATCAACCAACACACTCATCTAGAGAAGTCCAGACTCTATTGTGCCCATAGCGACCAGGGTTCTCCAGGCGTTTTAGTTGGCGGAGGGACTTTAAAACTTCGAATTACACACACACACACGCATGGTTTCCTATCTGAAAGCAAATGATACTATAAATAATATTTAGCAGTGAGCTTAGCTCTATGCTCAACTTGACTTTGTATTGCTGCCCTGCTGGAATACCCCGGCGTTCAATGATACCACAATCAGTCACATACTAACAACGGCCCGACATGTCCCAGCACTACGCTTTATTTATGCTGAGCCTCAAGTAATGGAGTACCATTGTTATATAGTCTTTGGAATGGCCCAGCTGGGGACTGAACACACTATAGTCCCAAAGTAGACCCAACTCCACGGTTTTGCATGTAACACTAACGGTTTGTTTGTGTGTATGATGTTTTACGTCATTTTCAACACATGTAAGGTTATATATGACGGTCGCCTGTTTGTGGTGGAGACAGACAACCCACTTTTCAAGGGTAGGACCATAACTGTACACCTCCCGACATCCGTAAGAATCGACATTTTCTCACTTACAAGTCGGACTCCCAGTGGGATTCGAACTCGCAGCGGTGAGAGGCAAGAAGGTTTAAAACGACACGTCGTTAACCCCTCGGCCACGCAGGTAAGTATTAATTATCCAGTAGAAGTTGCTTCTTTACACACACGCTGTGGACAGAATAAAGTTTACTCTACGCAAATCCATGTTCAGTAGACTCATTAAACATAACATAAAATTATATATAATAAGTGTCAATGTAATAAGGCTAAAGACATGTTTTCTTTGCAAAAAACATTTCTTCCGTCCATATATTATGCGTATGTCTCTGTCGGTTATAAAACACACGAACTACCGTATGCGTCAAAAATGAACTAATCTAGGTTCAGTAGACATAGTTAACATAAAGTAAAGACTCAAATCCACGAGCTAAAAGTGCTAAAATGCTTTATAAGTATGAATTATCCATATAAGTTTGCTTAGTTACACTAATATACTGGGCCGAAAAAATGTAACTCTACGAATACACACTAAACATATCAGAAAATCATACAATTATAATAATTATCAATGCAATTTACATACACACCTATTTCACTTATAAAAGGACTCTAAATCCGATCAAATATATGTGTGCGGTATGGATTTCAAGATTCAGATTTGTTGACCCTTATCAGATGCATTACGTAATAGTCATTAACGGCTTAATGGGATACCGCAGTAATAATTATCAACACAGCGGGGTTATAACCATAAATCACGCAACTGATCGTGGTATCCCACGTTTAATGGGCGGTTAATGACTATTACGTAATGAATTACGAGTCAACACATTTGCATACTGAAATTCATACCCCACACACTTATATTTGTCCGGATTTATAGTCCTAGTTTTTAAGCTGTAAATGCAATAAAATTCAGAGTGGGACGGAGATAAGGGTGGAAAATTACCACTTTTTTTGCGAGCATAAAATGTCTATATTCCTGGCAAATATCGCTTATACGAACACCATTTTGGTCAAAAATGAAAACAAAATCGAGAACCAACATTCAGTAAGGGAGACACCTCCTCTCAGTATTTCCACTACTCGGGACTTCGCAACTCGTATTAGGAGTACGTTTAAAACAGGCCACGCTAGACTATGTTGAAAACAGGCCACGCTACGCCCCTGACACTGGCACATTAGTTTAGTCGGCTGGGGGTAATGAACGGTTTTACCTCTGTCAAGACTTAAGAATGATATTCTTGATTTTTTCTGTGCGTTTACACCTAATTTCAATCTCTCTGGGGTGGCTCTAAATAACCTATAATATGTTGATGAGTCGTAAACAAAATTCAGTTCAATACAATTTCCTTATTTAGTCATTATCTCACCACTCAATACGTTATAATAACAATTTTCACTCTCTCTTGATGTGTATGCTCTGGGGCGGCTCTAAATAACATGTAATGTGTTGATGAGGCGTTAAACGAAATTCAGTTAAAATTTAATTTCTAATTTAGTCATTATTTTACCATGCAATACGTTATAATATTACTTTCTATCTCTCTGCGGTACAGACATCAACTGAAGTCTATGCTCTGGGGCGGCTCTAAATGTCGTAGTATGTGTCGATAAGCCGTAAAACAAGTTTCAATTCAATTCAATTGACTTATTTAGTCATTATTTCACCACTCAATAAGTTATACAATCACATTCCCCTCTCGCAGTGGCGGCTCTAAATAACTTTTAATGTGTTGGTGAGCTGTTAAGCAATACCCAATTCGATTCAATTACCAAGTTACAATACAACCTTCCACTTTCTCTGGGGCGGCTCTAAATAACTTTTAATGTGTTGGTGAGCCGTTAAGCAATACTCAATTCGATTCAATTATTAAGTTATACTATCACATTCCCCCTCTCTATAGGTTGGCTCTGAATAACCAATAACAAACACTGTGTTGATGAGCCGTTAAACAATATTCAGTTCAATTACATTTACTTATTTAGTCAGTATTTCACCATTCAATAAGTTATAATACCACCTTCCACTTTCTCTGGGGCAGCTCTAAATAGCATACAGTGTGTTAATCAGCCATTGAAAAATATTCAGTTCAATTCAATTTCCCCTATCAATAATTTATAATACCAACTTCAACTGTATCTGGGTCGGCTCTAAATAACCTATACTGTGTTAATGAGCTGTTTAACAAGATTCAATTCAATTAAATTTACTCATTCGATCATTTTGGGTCTCAAAAGATTAAATCGTCGATGTACCGAATGTGTTTTTACATGTGTGTATTACCTACATGTCATCTAGGGAGAGTACATGTGTGACATTCATCCGTTCTTTTATATGACATCTATGATGCATACATATTATTTCACATTGATACATTCGTGTGTGTTTTTATGAAACCTATGTAGGATATGTATTACTAACATGTCATATAGAAAAATGTAACTGTGATTCTCAGTTTATTTTTGAAATTCCAGGAAGCAGGTATATAACTTGTATTTTATCTAGGGAGAGTACTTGTGATTCTCACGCATATATTTTTTGAAGCTAACATGTATCAAATGTATTACATCTAGGAAGAAAACGTGATTCTCATTTGTATTACATCTAAGAAAGTACGTATGATTTATATACATGTAATTGTTTATTTATGACATCTAAGTAGCATATGTGTATTATATGTACTTTATCTAGGGGGAGTACGTGATTTTCTCATACTTTCGTTTGTTAACTAGATCTATGAAGCATATATTTCATCATGGTTCCGTGTGATTTTCGCGCATACATTCGTTTATTTATGACATATATGAAGCTTGTGTATTACCTGTATTTCATCCTTGGATCCGTGTGATTCTCACGCAGACATTCGTTTATTTATGACATCTATGAAGCATGTGTATTATTTGTATTTCATCTTTGGATCCGTGTGATTCTCGAGCATACATTCGTTTATTTATGACATCTATGAAGTATGTGTATTACCTATATTTCACCATTGGGTCCGTGTGATTCTCACGCATACTATCGTTTATTTATGACATCTATGAAGCATGTGTATTACTTGCTAGTATTTCATCCTTGAATCCGTGTGATTCTCACGCATACCTTCGTTTACTCATGACATTTATGAAACATGCGTATGACCTGCATTTCATCCTTGGATCCGTGTGATTCTTACCAATACATTTGTTTACTTATGTCATCTATGAAGCATGTTTATTAACTGTATTTCATCATTAGGTCTTTGTGATTCTCACGCATGCATTCGTTTATATATGTCATCTATGAAGCATGTGTATTACCTGTATTTCATCCTTGTATTTCACCATTGAATCCATTATTCTCAAGCTTACATTCGTTTATTTATGACATCTATGAAGCATGTGTAGTACCTGTATCCGTGTGATTCTCACGCATACATTCGTTTATTTATGTCATCTACACAGCATATTTATAACCTGTATTTCATCATTAAGTTTGTGTTATTCTCACGCATGCATTCGTTTATTGATGTCATCCATGAAGCATGTGTATTACCTGTATTTCATCCTTGTATCCGTGCATACAATCGTTTATTTATGTCATCTATGAAGCATGTGTATTACCTGGATTTCATCCTTGGATCCGTGTGATTCTCACGCATACGTTCGTTTATTTATGTCATCCATGAAGCATGTGTATTACCTGTATTTCATTCTTGGATCCGTGCATACAATCGTTTATTTATGTCATCTATGAAGCATGTGTATTACCTGTATTTCATCCTTGGATCCGTGTGATTCTCGAGCATCTATTAGTTTATTTATGACATCTATGAAGTATTTGTATTACCTGTATTTCATCATTGGATCCGTGTTATTCTTACGCATACATTCGTTTATTTATGACATCTTTAAAACATGTGTATTACCTTTATTTCATCCTGGTCTGTGTGATTCTCACGCATACATTAGTTGTGTCTTATTTGGCCTTTTATTCATCTTTAAAGCTGTTCTTTGTTTCTGTGTGTGTTTGTATTTCATCCTTGGGTCCGTGTGATTCTCGTGCATACATTCGTTTATTTATGACATCTATGAAGCATGCGTATTACCTGTATTTCATCTTTGGATCCGCGTCATTTTCACGCATACATTCGTTTATTTATGATACATGTATCTATAAAGCATATGTACTACCTACATTTCACCCTTGTGTCCATGTGATTCTCACGCATACATTCGTTTATTTATTACATCTATGAAGCACGTGTATTTCACCCTTGGGTCCGTGTGATTCTCACACATACATTTGTTTATTTATGACATCTATGAAGCATGTGCATTACCTGTATTTCATCCTGGTCCGTGTTATTCTCACGCATACATTAGTTATGTTTTATTTGGCCTTTTATTCATCTTTAAAGGTGTTCTTTGTTTCTGAGTGTGTTAGTGGTTGAATGCTCCTTTTATTGTTCGATTTTTATATCTATATTTATTAATGACATCTATGAAGCATGTATTGCATAGTGGGTCAGCGTGATTCTCACGTACACATTCGTTTATTTATAACATCTATTTATGACATATATGAAGCCTGAGTATGACCTGTGAGCCCCATCTACACCATCGCGCGCGCGCACACACGCACGCATATGTAGCAACGAAAGCATAATTGTTGCCCCATCCTTCGTGCCACGTTTTATGTGGGTATATATTTCTTGTTTCCGAAGTTACACTGTGCACATATACTTTCGTGCCACGTTATATGTGTATAGTGGTAGATTCGGGCAAGGATTTGGGTAGATTTGGGTAGAGTTTTTGTTTCAGAAGTTACACTGTACACATATACTTTCGTGTAATATAATAAAGATTAGTATGTATTATGTTCTTCTATAGCTAATGCTTGTCTGTCAAACGTGTGTGCATTTGTGTGTATGCGTGCGTGCGTGCGTGCGTGTGTAAATTGAAGGATTAAAACGTCCTTTACGCCCACCTTTAATAATATGTGTATAATTCAAATGTCAATTAATTTTGGTCGATGTAAGTAATAGATAGAGTATGGTTTCATTGAGTTGGTTCATTTAAACATCGAGATGGGCGTAGCCCATCGAGGTGTTTAAATTAACCAACGAGATGAAACCATACTCTATTTGTTTTGTAGCATGTCCATTTCAGCTCTATTTCAGTTATTCTAACTGTTAATCTCACTGTTATTCTCACAGTTATTCTGACAGGTCTTATTTTCAATTAAACTATTTACACCTGTGTCTGAACAAAGAGAATTGTCTGTGACCATGCTACAATTTCCATTTAGGGTTCACTAGAACAACATGGACAGACTATTTCCTTCAAAATAATTGTGCCTAGTAATAGAGCAAGATTGCCGTTGTCCCTTCAATTCTTCTCACATTTGTAATAGTTTTGGTAAATAATACACTGCTGCAATGTGACGACAACGTGATATATGGGTTAATATCCCACTGTGTCGATAATTACTATAACATGTACGACTGTTGTAATACACAGCTAAGTCCGTGATATATGGTCAAACCCCCGTTGCGTCGATAATTACTGTTACGCAATTAACTGTGGTGTCCGATTAGGCAGTTAATCACCATTACGTAACAACACTGATAAGATTCTACAAATTTGCATATTAGATTTCATATAGCACACACTTATATTTGACAGTATTATTATGCATGCAACTATGTTTAATATGTTTGTGAAACGATGCAACTTTTAATTGATAATGTATACACACACTTATACAATTTGTTAGTTTAAGACCGTGGAGTTAGTTCTACTCTGCGAATATTTAGGAATATATTTATATATTATGTCACTACGTCTACTGAGACTAGATAGCATGTATATTACATGTACCCCTAATTTAGCTGATTTACCATCGTAATATTACTGAGCAATTGAACAAAGCGACGTTACCCACACCCCACCCCCACCCTCCACCAACCACACACCCCACCATCCACTCAACGCCCCACCTACTCCATCACGAGCGCACGCACGCACTCACGCATATGTAGCAACGCAAGCATAAGTGTAGCCCCATCGTGCCACGTTATATGTGTACAGTGGTAGATTTGGGCAAGGATTTGGGTAGATTTGGGCAAGGATTAGACTAAATTTGGGTAAATATTTCTTGTTTCAGAAGTTACACTATACACATATACCTTCGTGTCATGTTATATGTGTATAGTGGTGGAGCTGGGAAAGGATTTGGGTAGATTTCGGTAAATATTTCTTGTTTCAGAAGTTATGCTATACACATTATACTTTCGTGCCAAATCATATGTGTATAGTGGTAGTTTGGGCAAGGATTTGGGTAAATATTTCTTGTCTCATAAGTTACACTATACACATATACTTTCGTGCCACGTTATATGTGTATAGGGGTGGATCTGGGCAAGGATTTGGGTAAATATTTCTTCTTTTAGAAGTTACATTATACACATATACGTTCGTGCCATGTTATATGTGTATAGTGGTGGATTTGGGCAAGGATTTGGGTAAATATTTCTTGTTTCATAAGTTACACTATACACATATACTTTCGTGCCACGTTATATGTGTATAGTGGTGGATCTGGGCAAGGATTTGGGTAGATTTGGGTAAATATTTCTTGTTTCAGATGTTACACTATACACATATACTTTCGTGTCACATTATATGTGTATAATGGTAGCTTTAGGCAAGGATTTGGGTAGATTTGGGTAGATTTGAGCAAGGGTTTGGGTAGATTTGGGTAAGGATTTAGGCAGATTTGGGTGTATTTGGGTAGATTTGGGTATTTCGTGCCACCGCTTTTAGCTGACAATCTGCTGTCAAGGATGAGATTCTTGATTTAATCCACGCAATTACACCTAATAGTGTAGTTTCAGTCTCTCTGGGGTGGCTCTAAATAACCTATAATGATGAGTCATTAAACAAAATTTGTTTCAATTCTATTTCCTTATTTAGTCACCACTCAATACGTTATAATACCAAATTTCACTCTCTCAGGGGTATATATTAGACACCAGTTGATGCATATACTCTGCGGCAGCTCTAAATAACCAGTAATGTGTTGATGAGCCGTTCAACAATATTCAATTATATTCACTTTCTCTAATTCAGTCATTATTTTTTCACCACGCAATATGTTATAATACCACCTTCAATATTCTGTGGGCGGCTCTAAATAACCTGCAAGAAGACACTGATGCGTAGCATCAGAGGACAGTGCAGGATATTTTCAAAAAGAGGAAACAAACATGTGTATTTATTTGCAAATTTTATTGTTTATACACTTTAAAGAGAATATATCAGGCTTTTCAAAGGGGTCGAGGTGTCTGACTTAAAATTGACAAATAATTATATTTTCTATTCTGAAGAGCCTAATTAAACTTAATGAATGAGCCTAAACATGGTCCCTTATTTGCAAAGGAATTGATTCTGCACAGCAATATGTGCTATCCTAGGTTACGCACCAGGGTTAATTTCAGCAATTTACGTCCGATTCCGTCCTAGATATATGGCGTATTCAAAGTTTAAACCTTAACAATATGGTTCGAACATTATATTTTGATTGATATAAGTGTTTTATCATGAATCCGTCCTGGAATGCAAAAGTTATTGAACGCTATATGACCTTTGTCCTCTGTCACGTGCTCCTCCATATGCAGCATCAAAAACCAATAACAAATATAGGCTGTGCACTCAAAGCGTGCCGCCAATAATAATTATGTTGATGAGCCATTAAACAAGAATCAGTTCAGCTCAATTTCCTTATTTAGTCAACACTCAATATGTTATAATACCAATTTTCACTCTCTCATGTGCATTGAGTGCATTCTCTGGCGTGGCTCTGAATAATCTGTAACGTTTTGATGAGCCATTAAACAAGATTCAGTTCAATCTAATTTCCTTATTTAGTCATTATTTCACCAATCAGTATGTTATAATACCACATTCCACTCTCTCAGGGGATATATTAGACATCAGTTGATGTTTATACTCTGGGGCGGCTCTAAATAACCTGTAATGTGTTGATGAGCTGTTAAACAATATTCAATTATATTCACTTTCTTTAATTCAGTCATAAATTTCACCATGCAATACATTATAATACTATCTTCTACTTTCTCTGGTCGGCTCTAAATAACCTATAATATGTTGACGAGTGATTAAACAAGATTCACTTCAATTCAGTTTCCTTATTTAGTTATAATATGTTATAATACCAGTTTCCACTCTCTCAGGATGTGCATTTAAACAACATTCTGTTCAATTCAGTTTTTTTATTTAGTCATTATATCATCACTCAATACGTTAAAATACCACTTTTAATTAGTAGTATGTAACTTTTTGAGGTTTTCATTATGCATTTTCAAATCAAAAAAAAAAGAAAAAGAAAATATACTACAATTATACGTTAAATAACAGGACACATAATTATAAACTTAGTGGAATCTTATGTAACATGAAAAGTAATAGGATACAATATATACTATGACGACGAGCGGCAATAAGAATAAATATTGTAGTATATATGTTTATTTTAATTCAATGCATTAGAATTAAAGCATCTTGTGTAAAATTAATTGTGAGTTCAATTTGGTGTAGCAAAGGCAGAGAACGAAATGGAAAAGTGAAATGAAGATGCAATGTTTTTATTTGTTTTAAATGTTTTAAAATAAACGTGCAATTTAAGTGCTTTGCTTTAACCAAGGAAGAGCTATATTCGCTATTTTTATATTAAGCTTAATGAGCTGGACGGCGAACTGAAAAAAACTTCGCTAAAACCGACAATTCGCTATAGCTTAGTTCCGGCTATATGTATTCTTAAAAGTCTGACTTTTGACTAAAAATAATGTTCCAATGCACAATTATATAAAAAACTCACTCTGAATATGTCCATACGTATGAATAATTACAATTTACATACGGTATTAATATGATCAAATGTCTATATTTTTTAAGTTCATGCTGTACAAAAACAACATTATTGATGTGCAAAAATAAAAATTGTATGTACAACTCTGTAAGTGTGTCAGGACTCTGCCAAGACTTGAACCTGGATTTCTTTTCTCGAAAGAAAAGTGTGTTTCTTTACACTACAGAGATCGCCCAGACATCACAAAAGAGTGTTCAAAACTAGGCAAAACTAAAAAACATTTAGATTAAAACCTTTTCAAACTAAAACTATCACTGAAGTTTTTTAATACCCCTGCAAATGCATACCCCACAACTATATGCGCATCTCCACTTCATACTGATGCTTCTCACAAAGTTTGGCAAAAGTCCATGTATATCTATAGGACTTATGGAGAAATAGCGCACAAAATAATTTTTCTAAGAAAAATATTTAAGGGGCCAGAATTGACATCAAACACCACTGAACCAAAACCCCACTATGATGTGCGTATCTCCATATGATGCACGTTTCTCACACAGTTTGTTGAAACCCCATCAGGTGCATGGTTATAGTAGTTTCAGAGGACTAGTCGCTACAAGTTTTCATTATATAACTCTATGTAAACAAAGATGGCCGCTGGCGGCCATGTTTAACGTCAAATCACAATAATTTTTGACAAGGATCAACATCATAGATGGTCGCTGGCGGCCATGTTTAACGTCAAATCAAAATAATTTTTGACAAGGATCAACATCATGACTGTCATACTGATCATTTTAGAAAAAGTCCCATATCAATATCACTTATAGTTTTCAGGAAGTAGTCGCTACAAACTTTTATTTTGAAAATCTATTTTTAGCCATGGCGGCCATCTTGAATTTTCGGCCGACCTGAAATTTTGCAAGGATCAATTAGACATCAAGAGCAACATTCTTGTGAAGTTTCATGAAAATCAGTCGAGTAGTTACAGATGAGTAGTCGCTACAAGTTTTTACTAAATAACTATATATATGCAAACAAAGATGGCTGATGGCTGCTGACAGCCATGTTTAACATTGAATCAAAAGGATTTTCGACAAGGACCAACATTATGTCATGCTGATCATTTTAGAAAAAGTCCCATATCAATATCACTTATAGTTTTCAAGACTACAAACTTGTTTTTTGAAAATCTATTTTTAGCTGTGGTGGCCATCTTGAATTTCCGACCAACCTGAAATTTTGCTAGGATCATTTAGACGTCAAGGGCAACATTCCTGTGAAGTTTCATGGAAAAATCCGTCGAGTAGTTTCAGAGGAGTAGTCGTTCCAAGTTTTTACTAAATAACTCTATGTCAACAAAGATGGCCGCTGGCAGTTATGTTTAACGTCGAATCAAAACGATTTTCGACAAGGACCAACTTCATGTCATGTTGATCATTTTAGAAAAAGTCCCATATCAATATCACTTAAGAGTTTTTAAGAAGTAGTCGCTACAAACTTGTTTTTTAAAAATCTATTTTTAGATTTGGTGGCCATCTTGGAATTCACATCAACATGAATTTTTGCTAGGATCAACTAGACTTCATGGGCAACATTTCTGTAAAGATTCATGAAATCCATTCAGTAGTTTCAGAGGAGTAGTCACTACAAAAAAAAGTTTACGGACGGACAGACGGAAGACGGACACCACACCACAGCATAAGCTCTGGTGATCTCTGATCAGTAGAGCTGTTTGTAAACCATCCACCCGTCCGTCTGTCCATCCATCCAATCTATCCTAATAAAAGTTATTGCATGGAAACCAAAATATGACCTGGCAACAGAGGGATGCTCATACTAAACACTAAATGCCTCCACATCTGCATTGCAGACTTGCCATAATATAAAACACACCAAATTACTGTTTTTATTTACTAAAACCACTCTGACATTGAAATAATTTAAAACATAAATCTGAAAATTACCTTTTGGAATAGGAAATAGTAAATTAATTATTAGTAGGAAAATATGAATATTTACATTATGCTTGGACGCGAATTCATGATCACGTGAATAAATCACAGACCCGGTGATGCGCGAACTTAAAGTCACGCAGAAATAATGTGATTTACAGTATTCATGAATAAATATTCATCACTCTGTATTCGTGATATGTATCATAATCGCCAGCTCTTGTATTCGTTACTGCCCTTAGAGTCCGGAAAA
This sequence comes from Cyrtodaria siliqua, assembly GCA_037043455.1. Lineage (NCBI taxonomy): Eukaryota > Metazoa > Mollusca > Bivalvia > Adapedonta > Hiatellidae > Cyrtodaria > Cyrtodaria siliqua. Next base: position 14,515 of record JAWPHD010008660.1, on the reverse strand, counting down.
CATTTATTTTGTCAATTATATTTCATCGGGCATATCTATGCAGGAAATTCTGGTGGTTTGGTGAACATTTTGCAAGAATGAAGCAAGATACGCATGTTGTAGCGGTCCCAGATGTGACCTATATTTCTATATAGAAGATCACAGTAACCTGAAATTTTGCATGATGTTAGATCTATGCATATATAAGGAACACAATGGTGGAATATGGTGAAAATCCTGCAAGTAATGAAAAAAATATAAATAAATAAATGTTGTACGCACAGACAAACGAATGAATGGATGCACATACACCGGATCGGTAAATAAAATTACTGCATTTCCGCTAACAGTAGCACTTGGAAGATATATATATGCAAAATGAAAAGGGGGCAGTCTCTTATTAGTTTTTCCTTTTTTTTAATATTAACTTAGGGTTATATCTGTACTTAAAAGCAACTATGGCCAGACTGTATACCCCAAACTGAGCCTCAAATGTCATAACACTAAATCTTGTCTTTTTATTTTACAAAAGATCGAAAATGTATTGAATTTTGAAGATGTTTTTAATTTTTTAATTTTCTAAGAAGGCATGGTTTCTAAAAAAAAGAGGTGGGGGTGCTTTTATTAGGGGAAATATGGTAGATGAAAAATGTTTTGATAGAATGATGATGAAAATAGTTTATGACATTTTATGTTATAGAACTTGGGGCTGAAACTCGACCCCATCCCTTGCCAAAAGGTTTTCCCCCCCCTTTTATTGAATAAAATTCTCCTCAGTCTCTAAAACAAGAGCGTCAAGATGGCCCTGAATCCATCACCTTAATGAGGCAAAATATAGCATTTTAAACTAAATCAAGGGCCGTTACTTCGCTGTTACAGGTCCGATCTGGTTGTTTTTCGAACTTGTCCGTGCTTTCATTGATATTAGCAATCAGATAAAGTTTGGTAAAGATCAGATGAAAAATGAAGGCCCTATAGTCTTAATGAGGCAAAATATAGCATTTGTCCAATAGAGCTAAAAATCAAGATTCAAAAAGAAAGAGAAAAACAAATGTTTACCTCCAGTGGGATTTGAACCCACAGCTTTTAAGCTTCCCAGTGCAAGAAGTAATTCAAAGATTTTTGTATGGTGGCCATCATGGATGTCACATTTAAAGGGACACTGTCTGTAACTTTTAGCTTATAAAACACCCAATAATTATGTTTGCAAACATTATACATTATTCAATATTTACTAATTAAAAGCAAGATTGTTTGACAGAATTCAATCGCGGTACAAAAAAAAGCAAATCCACTTCGTGGGTTTGAACTCGCAGCTCAAACTCCGCAGTAAAAATAAGTGTGCTTGAGCGTTAAGTTGTCGGAACTCGCTCCCGACTGAGCTAAGCGGGCTAAACATATTACACAATACAAAGTATTGTGAAAACCTAATGCGCTATGGAAGCCACGTGAACGCACAAAAGGTAAATATTGTGGGTCCCACTTTATTTACATTTAATAATTAAAACTTTTTTTTTTTCAAACTCACGAATGTTTTCCTACATACTTCTTAGGGTCTATCCTCATGTTATCATGTATACATTTCAATGAATAAAAGTCAGACAGTTATTTTGTTATGCTCAATATCTGCTTACTTACGGACAGTGTCCCTTTAACTTGTTTTAACAAATTTGAAAAACATTCATATAAGGCCAACTAAAATTATACCTGAGTTTACTGTAACCCGACCGACCCTCTGAAAACACCCCCGACTCCTTTTTATTTTATTGAAAAAAAAAGTAAATAAAAATAAAAAAAAAATAAAAAAATAAAAAAAATGTTAAAAAAATAATAACGTTCATTAGATCACGGTGCAATTTTCAATTTTGCGATGCGGTTTTGAAAGCTTTTGAATTTCACGGTATACTGTGCACAGAACTGGTATAAAACAGTCACAATGGCATCTCCCAGTGCTGTTTTGGCTGTACAGTTTCAAAAATGTCAGCACATGGAAGCGCTAATGTTATGGCGTGCACTCTCCATAAAGAATCGATTGTTGAATTGTTTGACAAGTACCACAAACAGGTCGGTAAATGCCCCGAGTTCCAGGCCACCTGTCGTAAGTTTGTTTCTAAAACAGTAATATTAATGTGCATATGTTTACTTGCTTCTCAGCACTAAGCATTGGCATCGACTACTACTGCATTATAACTTCTTGAAGAAGTATGCTGTTCCATAATAATTTTCTGAACTCAACCTCAATATAGGCTCATAATAACTAACATGAGAAATTTATAAATATTTATTACTTTCTGATGTTAGAGAAGTAATATACATGTAAGTCAACACTTTTACAAAACTATTCAAATGGTCAATTAACATTTGACATTATAACTTTGAATATTTTTTTAGCTGTCTGGGAGGCAAGAACTGCTCTTGGTTACATGTATGTCAACCGCAAAGTTGACTAACCTGTGGGTCCCCCATCCTTCCTGACGGTCATATAACGGTATTCAGGAAGAGCATGGAAGTCAAGTCACTCATAACATTTCAGGCCCCACTGGAGATCACACTGTATGGAGCTGGACTGATCCCAGCCGACTCATGTACTCATTACTGTTGGAGCTGACCCTCTTTCGGACTTGCAGAAAACATTTAAAACTGTTTTACCCCTTGTAATAATTGCAAGTGTTTGGGAAAAGAGCCAGTTGTTACCAGGCCTTTTGGGAAACAATAAAACATACACAATTTCATATTGTTATCTATTGTAGTTTTTAAAATACCACATTTTCCCATTCATCAAAGCTCATCGCCACCGTAACTTCGCCAAAAAATAAAAAAATAAATAAAATAAAATAAAATGCCTACCTACCTACCCTATTTTTTTCAGCAATGTTACATCAACACACAGGTATAATTTTATTTGGCCTAAGGATCATCCATGTGAAGTTTGGTCAAGTTTGGCCAAGCTGTTTCTGAAAAGAAGATTATCCCTATATACATGATATAAGTCTATGTAATTTGTAAAACATGTGACCCCTGAGGCGGGGTCAAATGTGACCCCAGGTTCACTATTTGAACAAGCTTGGTAGAGGACCAGAAGCTTATAGTAAATGCAAAATATTAAACCTCTGGCTCTTGTAGTTTCAGAAGATTTTTTTTTTTTAAATATTTACATTTGACACCTGTGGCGGGGCCAAATGTGACCCAAGGGTATCATGGCCTTAGATTCCCCGTGTACAGGAAGTAATTTAAAGATTTTTCTATTGCGACCATCTTGGATACCGTGTTTACCTAATTTTAATAAATTTGAAAAACATTCACCTAAGGATCATCCATGTGAAGTTTGGTCAAAATTGACCAAGTTTGACCAAGCTGTTTCTGAGAAGATTTAAAAAAAATATTCCCTATATTATAAGTCTTTGTAAAACATGTGACCTCTGGGGCAGGCCAAATGTGACCCCAGGATCACCATTTGCACAGAACCATAATCTTATGGTAAATGCAAAATATTAAACCTCTAGCTGGCTCTTGCTCTTGAGATTTTTTAAAGAAGTTTTTTCCTAGATACAAGTCTATGTAAAACATGTGACCCCTATGGAGGGGCCAAATGTGACCCCAGGGTCACCATTTGAACAAACTTGGTAAAAGACCATAAGCTTATAGTAAATGCAAAATATTAAACCTCTAGCTCCAGTGTGTTTTGGTTGGCTGTTTTTGTAGCCATTATTGGGCTATATTCCATGGTGCAATGCCAAAACATTTCTTTTTCCCCCATATTTTGAGACAAAAAATCCCAATTGAAAGGGAAAAAAAAGCTTTAATGTACTGAGAACGAAACACTTTTAAATGCGTCTGTTGACTGAAAAGAGTATTAAAGAAACAATTATTAAATGAAAGTTTTACTGTATTTTTTCCAATTTTATGAAAAATCGCGCTAAAATTAACTATCGCTACGGTATGTGTTATGTTCCCAAAGTATAGAAAAAAACACTGGGCTTTTGTAGTTTCAGAGAAGATTATTTTTTTCCCTATATAAGTCAATGTAAAACTGTGACCCCAGGGACGGGCCCAATTTTACCCCAGGGTCACCATTTGAACAAACTTAGTACAGGACCATTATAAGCTGATGCTACATGTAATACATGAAAGCTCTGCGCTTTATGGTTTCAGAGAAGAATATTTTTAAGTCTTTTCCTATATAAGTCTAGGCAGGGATCACTCTAGGCCGCGATTCTGCGATATTCTCGCATTAAAATCTCAAAAATCGCATGAAAAAAAGACAAATGGAACAAATTGTTGCATCGAATTCAGGAAATCCATTTTCACCATTTCGGTTCGTAATGCAAATATATTGATTTATATTTTATTTCAAATCTCAAGTTAATTTGTTCAGATCCAATTATTCACGATTAAAACATATAAAATTAGAAAATATCAAATTATTCGAAAACACATCAAAAGGAGATTGTTATGTTTGTAAACCTCCGGTTCGCTTTTGCTTCGCGGACCCGGCGGTGTCAAAGTAAATCGATTGATTATGAATAAACATGGCCATTTTTATAATAATCTATCAACTTCTAGTCATGTCTGACCATAATCCCCCGATCTATAATGACGTGATTAACTATGTACTGGTGCAAACAACTTTGAATCCGAAATTTTTGGTGAAAATGGTGAATGTCTCATTAAAGTCAAGCTAATGGGACATTTTATCTCATTGAAATTCAATCCTAGGGTCATCCCTGCTAGGCCAAAAACAAAAATAGGTCTGTTTCTGGTATTTTGTCCCAGAAAATGAGGGTAGGTCGGTAGGATTTTTTTATTTTTAGAATTGATCCTTACTATACTAAATTCAAATCAAGAACATCGAAAGCATGTTTTCTTGGAACATATTACATAATACGAGTGTTCCACAACACTAATACATGCCTAAAACATGTTGTGCCCTAAATGGTTTAGGGTCAGGGCCTTAAAAATAGGGTCGGTCGGAAGACCAGAAACAACTTTTTTTTTAGCCCTATGAAAAACATGCAAAATCTCAATATACAAACTGGATCCCCAGGGCACGGCCATTTTTGACCCCGGGGCATGGCCATTTTTGAGCCGGGGACTTTATTTAAACAAACTTGATAGTCTAGGTTTTGGCGAACATTTTAAATGAAAATCTGTCGAAATCTGTCCAGCAGTTGTTGAGAAGATTTTTTAAGGTTTCAACCATATATGATAATGGTGGCCATCTTGGATGTCGCGCTGCACTAATTTTAACAAATCTAAAAAGTATTCATCTAAGGATCATACATGTGAAGTTTGGTCAAAATTGATAAAATTCCTAGCATTTATTTCTTCTTATTATTTTACATATATTATCAATATAATCACCAGTTAGTAATATGCAACAACAACTCGCTTTATAATATTCTTATAATTAATATATAGTGCGCTATTTCTCCATAAGTCCTATAGATATAGGTGGCCTGACCGTCCCTATTTTTAAGGGGCCGACCCTAAAACTTTTTATGAAAAACAAAACAAAACAAATAATTAAAAAAAATAAAAAATTGTTCTGACCAATGATTTATCACAATATATCGAGGTAAACAGACATCACAGAGAAATTTTCAGTTGTATAATCAACTTGTATGGGGTTTATGAGATAAATACATGTAAAATCTCATAATATCTTGCTCCAAAAAAAAAAAAAAATAATAAAAAAAAAAATGCCTACCGACCTACCCTATTTTGTTAGAGCATGCAATAGGAAACACACCTACTTTTGTTTTGGCCTTAGTTATAAAGTGATCAAAAAGGTGACGGCACACGTTTTTAAAAAATCACAATTGCCATGTGTCTCTTTAAAGTAGCAATCCTGCCAACAATAAAATTTTACATTGTACATCATTTCTAAAACTACTGGCGACAAGGTATATATTAATCTGAGCATTCTCTAACCTTACCTGCAGCACTTCTTATGATTTTGATATTTCATCTGGCTGTGTACAAAAGCCACAAAAAAAAAGAAAGAAAAAGACATTTAGTGTCACTCAGAGAATGCTCGGATTAGTTATATATATGACTTATGCATACCGAGAGGCCAAACTCTATATACACTATATAAAGATTAAAACAGTTTTAACCAACTAGACTGAAACCCGAAACTGGAGCGTCGAATTAAAAGTTACCATCTCATTTTACGCAAGTGGAGCGCTGTGGTCTAGTGGTAGACGTTGGACCCATGATCGTAACGCTGTTGGTTCGATCCCCGCCATTGCCATATGCGTTGTGTCCCTGAGAAGGACACTTTATCTGCATTTGCTTAGTACTGGTTCTACCCAGGAAGACATCGAGAGTGATTCATATAAGTTCATGGAGCTTTCGTTACAATCGATTTGAAATAAATAAGTTTAAACTAATTTTTAATACGCATATTCGATTACGGGTGTTTTTAAAACCTGTGAATAAACCTTTACTTTTAATTGGCACATATACATTATTATATAACTTGAACACTTGCATAGAGTTTTGATACAAGGTTATGAAGTGTAATTTTACAATTATCTGGTGAGTTAGTTTCATTAAGCAGTTTTTATGATGTGAGGTGAATTTGCCTTTTCTTTGCAAACTCGGGCTAAAAAAGTACTGGAACTAGATATGCCCAGGTTACTGTATTATTTTTGCTTTTCTCATTTGTACATATGCTTAAATGCTATGTTTGCAGGATTTAAGAGGTGTGTGTGTGTGTGTGTAAGGTGTGGGTGACGGAGTCGTGGGGGCGTTAGTAGTGTGCTGTAAGTAATATTTCTAGCATAATTTTTCGAGTATATGCAATTTAAACGGGTTCTCGGGGGTCGTAGGCTTGAGAGTGCAGTATAAATCGCATATGAGAAAAACATGCTATAAATGTTTTGTACCAGAGCCATTTATCCAAGTACGCGCGTGCAAGAAGTTTTAGGGCGTTGCAGTTTTCAGTATTTAGTAAACATAACAACTCGATCCAATCAAGAAATAGCATTATCACGTGGCATGAGCAGGACCCATGTTTTGATTATTGCAGCCAACCGCCTTTGTATATTATTGGGCAAGTACAATGTCAAGGAGTGCTGTTTTGGTAATGGTATAGTCGTTTTGACTGACAGGTTGTGTGTAAAGATTACAACTGTGCACGCGTAAAATTGAGTAGACAACTGCCGAATCTGCCATTTATAGCACGGCTGAAATATACCAGCATTTATAGCACGGTTTAGGTGCAGACCTTCAGGTTTACGAAACTTATATCATAAGCAAGAACAAAGGAAAACCATTAGAGCTACGGAACAATATGCAATTATGGCCTTTTTCATATTTGGTAAGCATCATGCAGCAATATTCGGATATTAAAAAAAGTTGCACTTAAGTCCAATTTATTTTTAGCCAGGAAGTTTGGGTGGGGACATGTTCATGAAGTAAACCAAGTGGGAAAAAATGTGACCGGTGCGGGACTCGAACCCGGGACCCCTCGCTTACAGGGCAAGTGCTCTACCAACTGAGAAAACCAGGCCACCAGGTAATCAATATCACCACACTCATATCCCTTTTAACAGCCACCCCAGTTCTTCCAGACCCCCGGTCCCACATTCACCATGCTAACCCACATTCACCGATTTATCATTGTCAGTGAAATAAACCAAGGGTAAAAACTGCAGCTGGTACGGGACTAAAACCGAGGCCCCTCGCTTACAGGGAGAGAGAGTTCGATCTACTGTAACCAACTGAGCTAACCGCCCCCTCCCCACCCCCCCTTGCCCCCCATGGCATGGTATATTTGCAATATATATATACTGGCACTCTATCGAAAAACTATGGGTCCCCCCCCCCCCCCCCCCCCCCCCACTTTTGCCCCAATGTTATATTTGCAATATATATACTGGCACTCTATCGAAAAACTATGGGAACACGCTAGATATATTAAAGTATACTCACAAATAAAAGGCTCTTTAAGACTTTTCCTGAATGTGTTGGGTGGTGGGTGGGGGAAACTGCTTCCCATGTCAGGCCCTGATTGCACATAACAGACACATATTTAACGCATGCCATGCTATCGCCTTTGTAACACACCATGTTGTACTACTTTAACATGTATGTGTTAGACCTGACACATGTTAATTGTTTTGTTATACCTAGATTACCGTACACACTAGCAGGCCTAGATTGTTTACACTTTTATCGCGCCGTTTTATGGCGTCATTAATGTGTTCCGTGAAGATAATATACTTATAGAAACAGCTGCTTCTTCTATAATAATTCTGCGGCAAATCGTTCGCACACGTATTGATACGTTTTATATTAAGATATAATTATTATTAGTCCTACGCAAGGTGTATTAAGCGTCATGTATCAATTCACCGTTTGTCGTATAAACCACGTGTAAATCCGAAGAAAAACAACGAAATCTCAGCTCTATATATTAACACGAACTTCAATAAAAACGTATTAAAAGTTACCAATTACTGTCTTTAAATCGAAAATAATCAACAAAACATGTCAAATTTCAAGGACAACTAATGGTATTATTTAGACTGAAATTAGCACGAAGACGCATGCGCCAAAGACACCTCCGAAGACACAAAATGCGTCTAATATTAAATCTGGCCAATTTTGCATAAAATCTTACACAATCTAACAATCTCAAAACTATGTCCGATGCTAGTAAATAATATTATTCGATATTTTAGTTGGAACTATTTGTATTAATACTGCCATTCTCGCAAAGTAATCGGCCCATAACTGAAGCAGCTACACTTGTCTGAAATATCGCAACATTTTGAAATATGATCATGTTTGAAAGTGTATTGTACAGCCAAACGGAAGTCTCTCGTCATGAATACGGTAATCGAAAGGCCAATCTAATATGATGCACAAACTGATATCCTCACAACATTCAAGGTAAAACCGGAATTATAAGCTTTCTAAAACACACCGTATGCGTGGACTTTCCGAAGTGCGTGTGGATCTCACGTGACACGGCTTTCGCGCCACTTTGGTGCTCCTTTTTTTTATTCCTTTTAACAAAGTTTGAGGTTCCACTGGACCAACATATAAATGAACGTTCCCTATGCCAGTGTACCTGTAACCGGTCATCCGGTTTGGTCTGATGCTACGGAGTAGTTCAAATTTGAAGGTGATGAAAACACGTTTCGGAACCTTACCTGTCTTCTGCTTCAATCGATCTCTGCTTTACACTGTACTATATTTCACATTATTGATCTTTCTACCACCGAGAGAAACTTTAGGGTCAAATAGACACTCAGTTTCTTCAAATTTATAGATTGTAGAAATAATAAGTATCTTGAGAACTGCTAGTGTAAACATCAAGACAGTCGAACAACTAACGTCTTTCTACATAGCATCTTGATGAATTTGGGCATCTTCAGAATATATTGCATGAAAAACGTCCGGACCCGGTGTCCTCACCCCCTGACGTCCCCGATGTCCAGGTTCATGTTCTGAAATGGACCACCAGTTCTAATGCTCACGGGATCCAATTCACTATGTACGACGGTAAACTCAATCTGTCTTTTCTCAAACATACTTCATCATAATGATAGACAATACGTCTGAATCAATTTAACACCACGTTGACACAAGCGATAGTAAATTCAAAAAAACGCTAATCATATAAATACATTTTTCGTACTGACATAACGTGAACCAGTAATTACATGTTGTTCGGCAAAACGGTATACGCGTGCATCACGGTTTGTGTACATATATCTTACACTGAAGTAGTAGCAGCTTTATCGACGCGTTGGTGATTCAGCACAATGTCGATCCAGACTGGATCTGACTTGATAGCCGTTCGAAGTTCGTTCCATGCCGTATCTGTCCTGTCTGGAACGAATTGAATTTGACGAAGCATTGTGGTGTACTGGTAGAGCGTCTGCCTTGCAATCGGGAGGTCGTGGGTTCGAGTTCCCCTGACCGCGTCATACCAGATACTTTTATTCTGGAACCCTTGCTGACGAGCAAATATGGGTAGTGCTACGACTGATTGACCAGTGTCAGAATAATGTGACTGGGGGTATCAAGTCTACTATGGTGTGGTATCCAGTGTGGCAGCACTATACAGAAACCATTGAGTTCGCTGCTTCAAGTAGACATATCATCACATCACACACAAACACACAGATAAAAGTCAAGACTCCATTGTACCTATTAATCGTCGGGTAGGACGCCTGTCGAGGCGGACGGATTATAACCCTTAGAAACAGACCCCCACACACCACCACAGACACACACACATGAATTGACATATTTTAGTGGTGGATGTCACGATTCATAAGACAGTACGGTAACTTGCACTAGATGTGAGAATCATCGCTCTTACTGGTGGTTTGTACCTACCATGGTATAGGTACACGCCATAAGAGCTACGATTCTCGGCAGCTAGACTTGCACATACCGGTGCATACGTACGCAGCGGCACAATCAAACATGAACTGTGCTGCCCTATAGGTTTAACCTATTTCATATTAGTAAACGCATTCTAAAAATATTTTTTGTTACAAAAATTGTCAACTTAAAAGTTCACACTGATAAATTAAAGTGCATGATAATACCTGCAGCCATAGCGGACGAAGAAGAACCTAGCTCAGTTTTGAAACTTGAGGCGGATTTCCCGACCAGCAGTGATATTTTGTGATCCAACAACGAGTGTTCGTAGCTCTTCGATACATATCGCTAAGTTTGCTTACACACCTGTGATGATAACGTTCAGCTCACCTTCCATAACGGCGGCATATATCATGTCGAAGGTTGTGTTCATTCCGTAGCCTTAGTAATGTCTAGTCTGTACTTTCCTGCAAATCCTCATTAAGAGGACCTGACTTCTCCCAGTCTAGCAAACTGCCACTGAAAGGTTGCGCCCAAACAAGACAGTGTTCCCGTTGGAAGCAGCATGAGATTAACAGCTAGAGTTGTCTTCCTGATTTACTAGGACCTCCGATCAGATCGTTTTGTGCTGCTTAAATATATCTTTGCCTGACGAAACCGCTGTGGAATATGGCAGTCGTGCTTAATATGCTGCGGTAACCGCCGATTGCCCTGGAATTAAAGACGTGTTTTAATTACATCCTATTCTTCTCTTACATGTCTCATATTATGTTTTCGCTCAAACGATACTTCTTTTTCTCTTTGTATATAAACATAAGTCGTACATACTCGAAGAAAACAAAATCTTCCAGTTTATATTAACAGAAATAACAATAAACTAACGGTGTTCGTTTGAGGTCAGACTACACCATTCCTCCAATCAGCAGGCAGGAAAATAGTTCAAGGGTAAATTCGGAGCTATTACACATAATCTCATAATTTTGATTGATTGACAAGGTAAACCAACCAAAATTTCTTGTTAAAAAATTAAATTCAACTTTTGAAGAGTACGTTATAAACTCTAAAGTTAATCATACATGTGTGCAATGTATTCAAATGTGTTGCATAATCAAAAAAAGACCCAAACAGCTTTTTCAAAACCTCAAGTATGGCTTCTGTATGTTTTTCTTTCAAATCAAGTATAACAATAAAGCTTCCTATAATTAGGGAACTCAGTACAGAGCTAGAGCTATAAGGTAGGCCTATGAAGAATGACTTGTCGTAGTATCACCTCAAACTCAGGTGCATCTATATTACTCTTTCAGCCGTTAGGCATCGACTGATACAGCAGTTATCAATTGGACATGCGTTAGTAGCAGTGAACGGTTTTTTTCAGTTGTATACTACTATACTTATATATGGAAGCAGTGAACGGTTGAGATGATTTGCTATTTTGCAACATACTCACTGAGGTCAGATCAGAGCTAGTTATTTCGAATGAAATATAAAACTGTGTAACTTGTCTGGTTGCGCACTTAACGGTATATATTATTGTACTTTGCTACTGCAAGTTATTACATACTTGCATTGAGTGTTTCTAGGCTTTCGTTTTGTTATAGTCCTATAAAGATGATTATATACCGCTGCCTAGTGTGTTAGAGGATAATGCATGGCGGGCATTTCTTTGCTTACCTGTTTATCAGTAGGATACGATACTGTTTGGTGCACTCAGATATCTGGTGTAAAGCCACAGGCTCATTATCCACTGACTATTCCAAGGCCGTACCCTTATTTTCCACTGACCATTCCAAGGCCGTACCCCTATTTTCCACAGACCATTCCAAGGCCGTACCCGCTATTTTCTGTCATATATGTCTGTGGTATCTCATACTTTGTTTCTAATGTGCACTTGCAGTTGTCGTTTATTTTATTGACTGTGTACTGTGACTGCTCCATTTCATGTTAAACTGGATGACGTCTTGAACACTGACAGACCTTCTTTTCTATTATGGTTAATACTACCTATTCCAAAGACCTTCATCTAAACAAAGCTAAGTAAACATTGCTGATACTGTCGCGTATTTTTATACACATCTCTCTATGAAAATGATGATATATCATAGTTAGTCTCTGAAAAGAGAGATCATTTTAATTTAGATATTGTAAGTATTCCCATTAAAATGGAGATGTTCCCGAGATACTTCTCATGGGTCTATGTTTCTCAAGTATACGTTTTTTCTGGAGCTTGTAGTCGTGTTGAGACATTATGTTCGTAATTTTTATGTAACTAAGAAGCTACTACAGCAGGGCTACCGTTACCCAAACTGCTAAAAACATTGCTAACTTTTATTATCTAACCTGATCTCGCTTGAAAAGATAAAAAGTAATTTAGAACTCTTGTGCGACCAAAGACAAGCTTCGTCAGACCTAGTCCAATCACTTTCATGCAATCTTTAATACACTGTTAAACAAATATCAAAAAGTTTATGACCCTATCATTCTGCAAGCACTTTACGTTTAGTGGTTGATCAAGTCACATTTCGCCACTATGCTTCCTCTTTGATTGTACGGCCGGACGATTTGGACCCTATGACGACGTCTCACCTAAATCTTCTACGGACGTAGTGTAGTGTCTTAAATCTTCTCTTGTAATCATATATGCATGGCCATTAATTTGGTACTGCTTATTAATGCGCCTGCTTGTTTTGTTTGTTAGCGAATCATGACTGCGGGGTATCAACCATTTACCCTGCCCCCCATTTTATTGGGATGGCAATAGGGTAAGAGTGATGTTTGATGCATTTTTAAAAGTGTATGGAGGAGCTAATTCTGGAATTCGCCAGAACCCACGACTAAATACCAACAATACTTCAGGTTTGTCTTGCTGTAAGGCGGCCGTAAAGAGCTGCTCCGACTAGAAATCAGTAGTGTATTATTTACCCGGTCCTTTGGATCACCGAGCCGAATATTCGTGGCTATAAACTGGAATATCGCTTAAGCCGGTGTTAGGAGGCCTGAGAGGTGTTGCAATCGACATTACCTCTTATAAACAGACTGAGTCCAACCGAGGCTGCTAAGTTTATCTCTTGTTTGTGTTTGTTGCTTCCAAGGGATCCCCTGTTCAGTAGTTATTGGTTTGATTTAGACTGTTAAAGAATAGTAGGGAAACATGTTTGCTACTGTTCACATTTCTAGCCCCGCGTTTAAAATGCCGGTTGTACGAAGGTTTGAGCCATCCCGAATATGGTATACACATGACGCTGCACATGAACCTTCAATGAGATATTTTCATACCGTACCTTGCAGATTGCAGAAAAAATCATCTACAGTCTCCCCTCGCTGCTTTTGTTTTTCTGTAAATAAAGATAAAAAACGATAGTTATACATGTGCGCCATTTTCCGTGTTTCTGGTACATTGTACTGGTAGCCGCATCGGAGTTGAATTTGTTAGTTTTGATAATACATGTAGATTGGTTAATTTTGACATCGGAACTCTTAGACCGAAATTGCTTGCATTGACGTTTGAGATACGGATATTAGTAAGCATACCAGACACCGCGTAACCGAAGACAAGTAGATGCAAGTATCGAAACAAAATATACCTTTCACCTATCAAAGTCAATCAAAACACTCATTAAGGTAATATATTAAAAATATCAAGAATGTAAATAATAAAGTGTACTTACATTACAAAAATACAAGTATTGACCCTAGGAGATAGCGAAGTTGAACAGTCAATGGCTAATTAATGGTTATTGGTTATTGGTGTTCCCTGTAAACCTGGTATAAACAGCCAGCGGCCATTATGCCATTGACCATTTCTAAGATGTACCCATATTATAAACCCTTTTTGTTTGTTTGTGCTGCGCATATTTTTCTTTCATTTTTCATTGTGTTTGTTGTTTGCTACATTAATTTTCCATTTTCGGCATATATTCATGTACCTACTTTCAATGCCAAACCTATTATGTTGCTCAAGGATCATCCTTCATTCAAATGAGGGAACATCAACTGCTTCACAATGGCCAGTATTTATTTTGTTAAAAACAATTGCTCAGTATTTCTCCACTTTAACAGATAAATAAGGAGAATACAAATAGATATTAATGAAATTTTCGTTTTGAAATACTTAATTCGTCTCATGTTCCTTACTGTAGGAATCCTAAAGCACGTGGCGTCATTGACATTAAAGAATGAAAGTTGTGAATTG